>VXAU01004326.1:540890-562580 GCA_013399695.1 Formicarius rufipectus | reverse complement strand
GAACCGCCGGCCACCCCATACGTGGGGCTGCGGCGGCCGCTGGGCTACAAGCTGGCCAAGGCCACCAAGGAGCGGATCTGGCGGGGGGAGGTCATTGACCTCTTTTCCTTGCTCCACACAGAGCTGGCCCCCGAGCACGGCCCGCGCCCGGGGGACACGCTGGACCAGTGGGTCTCGGCCTTCCTGGTGTACGCCAGCGTGCTGTGCGAGAAGCACCCGGCGCGCTGCGGAGCCATGTTCAAGTACCTGGACACCATCCGCAAGCTGCACGCCACCTACGGGGGCACCTCCTGGATGAACTACGATGAGGACTTTCGGCGGCGGGCGGCCAAGAACCCCTCTCTGCCCTGGGGTGATGTCGACCTGGACCTGTGGATGAAGTGGATGGCGCCCCTCAAGTCGCTTATTCCCAGGCACCACCAGCGTGCTGAGGGCGAGAAACAGCCCTCGCCGGCCCCGCCGGCACAGAGCCCCAAGCAGGAGGAGAAAAGCCAGGTGTGATGAGCGATGGCCGCGTGTTTGCCCGCTCCGCTGGCTGGGCACGGTGCCCCCTCGCAGGGCAAGAGGAGGAAGGGGCATTGGGGGTGCCCTTGCCTTGGTCGGCCGCTGCCGCCTCACGTCTGACCATGGGGACATGGTGTCACGGCCACCGGGGGGAGGTGTGGGTGTTGATGGACGCTCTGGGCAAATAATTGTTAGTGGCAATTATTGCTCTGGCCACCAGAAAATAGGAACCCCACTCGTTCCCTCCTCTGATACATAATTTCATTTTCCTGAAGACGTTAGAAGAAAGATGCTTTGTGGTTTTCGGGGTTTTTTTCCCTTCTGAGTTGTCTTTAAAAAAAAGTAACTTTCTCAGTAATACAGTTATCTGTATGTAAGACAAAGAGTACAGACTCTCCTGTTACTATGGGAGCGTGTGGGTAGTTGCAGGCTGTGTAGGAGGGCAGCAGAATTGCTGTGAATAAAGATAAAATTCTGTGTGAATGGCCACAGCTTGCAAATTCACCATGAATTGAAGATTAAACATGTTTTGTGACTCAGTAGGTTTAATGCACAAGTTATGGCCTGTTTTGTGGGAAAGCATGAGTGTGAATAGGACAAGCAGGGAGGATTTTGTGTACTTTTTGCTCTCAGTATAGGCATCGCTGAATTGGCACAGCCCCTGGTGTACACAGGCAGGTTCACCTTTTCTGCTGCTTGAGGCATGACGCCAAGCTCCAGCTACAAAGGGCTGCCTGCCTATATTAGGGGTTGTGCTGCTTCTCTTACACTGGTGGCTGGAGTCTGCCAAATCCCCAGGGCAGAAAATGCTGAACACCAAATTTTATGCCAGCTGAATGGTGGTATACAGAGTCTGTGATACTGGCTATATTTATGTCTGATCAGGGTTTTTTAGGACTGTAGGAAGGACCTTATCATTCCTGAAGAATTTTTACTAGCTTATCAGACAGGCTCGTGCTTCCTGGGGATTGCCAGCATAGAGTGGCTAATTTGTTTGTCTCTCTTAACCTGATCTGGGAAGGGATGATCCTTTTTCAAGGTATCTGAATGTGTTTGGTGTGTCCTGACTTTTAATACCTATCAAAAGTGACTTCACTAGGCCAACTCTGACAAAGAAAGGGAGCAGACACCACGCAGTAATGCAGATAAACCCAGGTCTGTTGGTCTTGGGCCTTCTGTGGTTGATGCGCTGTGTTTCTGCAGCTTTTTCAGCTGTATTATTTATATTTCTCCATTCTCAAGAACAACAGATCAGTTCTTGTTCTTCTACAGTTCTCAATTGAGCACCAGATGGGCAGTGGCTTATACCTTTCATACCATCTGAGGCTGGACCTTCAGCTTGCCATGTTAACCACTCTTGTAACTTCTTCCACAGCAGTTGGTCCATCACTGCAGAGCTTTGCTCTGTTGTCGACTGAAGCACCAGAGGTCTCAATTCTCTTTGATTTCATGGAAACTTCCCAGCTGATTTTTAACAGTTGGCATTGATACATCTTTTTTTCTCCCAGAAAGTGTGTAAAGGAAAAATGTTTAACTTTCAAAACACAGGAAGTTTAATGTTTGTAAAATGAGTAGTGCTTTAGCTGCAAAATGAAAAAGTAAAAGTTGTGCAATTGTTCAGTGTGGTTTCAACCACTTTTCTGTTATTAGAGCAGTTTTTAATTTGTAGCACATAGTCTCTTGTAACTGTTTAAAAATGTCCTTAACTGAGCAGCTGTTAAATGTAGATGAGGCCTAGGATAAAGCATGAGTTTGTCATTGGCAAGGCAGCAGCAAGGAGATGTTTTCTTGGAGGTGACTTGCATGTTTCCCCCACACCTCCCCAGTGCCTTGCAAGCTCTAATTTTGTTGGGTAAAACTATTTCAGCAGAATAAAACACGACATCATACTTGGGCAAAAGAACTGGAGAATTAAAATGGGAGGATAGTCTCTTATGGGCTTATGACTTTGGCCAGAAAGTAAGCTTTTCAACATTCATGCTATCAAGAGGAAGAGGAGGTGTTTTACAAAAGCATTTTCCAGATTGTTCATTTGAATTGACTCTGGTTTTGTAATTTCAGGGGATAGCATTAGGCAGCATGACTGAATTTCATTTCTCCTTTCAGTTGAAGGCTGGAATTTCAGCATCATGTACTTTAGTGCCTGTATCTCTGGTTCTGTGTTTCCACAGATGGTTAAACAGTAAAAACAAAGTTAGTGTAAACAAAGTGTCCTTTGCTAGCTGTCCTTTCCAAGGCACTGCTGAAGAGCTGTAACTTTGCTTTACATGGAAAGAACAAAGTGGGAAACCCTAGTTTTAGTTTGACTATGATAATTGACGTGTACACTTGATAGCTGAGATTCATTCCTGCAAGTTTGTCTGTGTGTATAACTTCAGAAAATTCTCTTTTTTTCCCCAGACTCCATGAAGACAGAAGACCAGCTGGAATGGCAGTCAGACTAAGTGGGTGAGTTTATTTATAAAACTGACTAAGTTTGGATCTTAAATACTTGCAGATTTGTTAAATACAGAATTTCTTATTGGTGCCAACAGCCTGACTCCGTTGGTGTTTAAGTGGAGCTCTGGTATTCTAGTGCATTCTTTTACCTCTGCTTCTGTTGCGTTGCAAGCTGTACTAGAGAAGACGTAGGAAATTCATTTTACCCAATCAGCAATTGTAACAATGGACTACAAACCTGCAGAGCAAGCCAGTTTGCTGGAAAACAGGAATTCCTGCAGCGCAGCACTTGTCACAGACTATCCAAAGAGGGCAAAGATTCAGGAAGGTGAATAAATTGAACGTTGGTTGAATGAGGTCAGGAACAGTCTCCCGGAGGAGAACCCTGCCCTAAAATACTACTATGAAAGTATAAGCCAATTTAATGTGCAGATTAAACCTTCTCATTTGACCAAACTTGTGTGCAATCCTGGATTTTTGCAGATCACAACCGGACACTTCAAAACCCTGTGTATTATATTTGTTTTAAAAAAAAAAAAATAAATCATAACTTGTCTTGTTATAGCTGTTATTTTTGCCATTTCATTCAGAATATCTGCAACATAAATGTGTGTTTGATTCAAAACAGTATCATACATTTGCTATAATAACTCAGGTTGTCAACAGAATTATTCTGTGAGGCTCAGTATCACCTCTCCATTGTTCTCTAAAAAATGCGTTAAAAAAAAAAATGCTGTCATTGCCAGATAGCCCAACTGTGCATTACAAAATTCTTCATCAACTGTAGTCACTGACTTAAATTATAGTTTTTATCCTTGTAGACTACTTAAGATCCTGAGCATCAGACTACACCTTTGTAGTCTGGTGTTCATGAAAGTCATGTTCACTGGTTCACGGTTTAATTGTTCTACATCTCAGTATTTTGTTTTCTTTTCCTTTTTCCTTGCATACTAGGGAGTATGATCAAGGTAATACTATGATCCAGTAACGCGCATGATGGTAAGGGTTTGCCTTTAGTTGCTTCAGGAAAAAGCTGCCATTGTCTCCTCTCCTTTACCTTTCTCAGTAGTTCCAATAACATGCATAACATGAAGTGTTTGTAAATTGGTATCAAACTGTTTGTGACTTCACCTAAATAAATTTTTATATTCAAATGCTGTTCTTCATCTTAGTGGTTTTTTTCCTCCTTTGTTCTTGTATTTCCACTTCCAGTTTATAGTCAGTTTTTCCATCACCTGACCTTTTTACAAAATACCTGATTTTCAGTCAGTAAAGCACAATTGAATTTTAACTATGGAGAGAAAAAAATCAGCCTTTGAAATTTTCTTCCAATATTTTACATAAAGACTTTATAATGTACTTGTAGTTTTTGTAGCATATTCTTCTGCCAGTTGTTGAGACAGTGATAGGTATTAGGCCTTGATCTCTCTGAAAATGAAATACATGCTGTAGTAAAATACCAGTGTTTTAATGGCCTCCAAACTGAAACTGATCCAGTGAATGCTGAGATTTCTGCATTAGATAGAGTGGAATATAGAGCACTTCTACAGATGGTATTAGAAGTTAAAAAATTACTTTTCTATTTTTGAAAAGGAGCTTAAGCTCAATCGACAGATCATTCGTGCCACTGTTCCCTTGTCCTGTTTTCTTAAGAAATCAGAACTTGGCTGCTTAACTGGTCCATGCTTCATTTGTTACCGTTGTTGCTACATGAAGTAAATGCCGGCTGCATCACTGCAGGCATCTCCTGAGGAAGTGCTGTAATAATAGAGGATTTGGGGAGAGATGTGGGAAAGGGGTGTGAAGTGAGGAAGGATGAGTCTCCTGTCTCCCTGATGAATTGTACAAGTGTGGGTCTTAAACTACTGAGCGAGAGCACCAAAGCAGCAACAGTTATGGTTTTTGTGTCCTATTTGGGAGTAGCATACCCAGCTGGAGTCTGAAACACTTCCGAATGTTCTTTGCCGAGTCGTTCTGCCAAGAATTTTTTTGGGGTTTTGTTACTCTCTTCAGCCTTCACACAGTCTAGTGCTCTTCCTGGCATTCACCTCCCAGTTTCTTGGTTGCTGCTGGTGCTGGGTTGGACCACCCTGTCTTCTCTGTCTGCTGCAGACAATTGCCAGAGCTCTGCCTTGCCCTCCAATGTCAGTGGCTGCTTTAAACTTGCTGCCTACTTTCATAAAGAGACTTGCCCTTCACATTTTTGGCAATGCTGTTTTTACAGCATATGGGACCTCCCCTGCTTCCCCTTTTTCTCCTTCTACATCACTCTTTGAGCTACACAGTAATTTCACTGTGGTACTTGTGCATCCTTCAGGGTTTATTGTTGCATGTGTGCTTTCCCCCTAAGTGCTGTTCTGTAAGCTTCAGCATGAAACGTCCTTGTACATTAGTTTCTCATTAAAAGTGTTGGACTTCAATGGGTTTCTTCAAATTTCAACAGTTAGTTACTGCATGGGTTTACTTATGTCCTTTACACCAAATGAATCTTATCTTTACAGCTCCTGATATTGTCCTGTCCTTGTTGACTCAGCGTGATGACTGTTGAAAGGGTGGTGCAAAATTGCATCTCTTCTGTTCACTTCTTGATTTATGTGTAGATTTTTTGATGGTAATAAGCTAAACTCGCTGTCATTTAAATGGTACAGCAGGCAGCATGAAGATGCTGAAGATGCCTGCTGTCTGAAAGCAGGCACTGAGGATAACTAACACAGCTGTGTGAACAGAGAGCACACGCTTGGAGGGAGGCTTAGGAAATGAACTGTTACACTTTCACTGACTGATCTTCAGCGGAAACCAGTGATACACGAGTTATTTATATAGTGTTTCTGTAGGTCCTATTTTGTAGCATGGGGGATGTCTTTGGTGTTGCTGCAATTTTTTATGCTCTGCTGAAAAAATCTGGAGCAATTTTACAAAGGTGAAGCAAAGCTTTTCACCAAGACATGGAATTTCCAGTTAGGAGTGCTTGTAAAATGCATGGGAATTTTTTTGGAAGGACCAGCATCTTATGGAAAAATAGTTTTCTTTCAGTTGACTAGAATTAAGGAGAACATACTTTTGGGGATTTTTTGAATATTCTTGCAGGATAGGACTCTTTTTCACGGATGTGCTTCTTCATGTACTGGATTGATGCACATTCCTACTGCAAAGAACAAATTAAAACCAGTGCAGTGTGACTGATGGCACAAAATGTGTTGCAACGTAGGATTGAGACTAAAAACATGTAAGTCTTCATCAAGCTGACATGCCTGGGGAGTTTAGAGTTGAGCTTCAGCAAAAGTAAAATAAATGGGACTTCTAACTTCCACCTTTGTCCAGCACTTCAGTTTGAGATACTTGAAGCACCTTAAAAACATAAGGCCATTGACAATGGTTTGTCTTTAAAGGTAAGATGACAACAGAATGTTTTGCCTGTGGAGTAGCCTGCTGGATCTGCAGTTGAACAAAATCATTACTTCTGATCTCTGGTGAGATCCTGTCATTTATAAATGTGGTTATAACTTGGTTATATTTATAAAAATTTGATGAGCACAGCAAACACGTTCTGAGGGCCAGCTGTGGCATCAGGCACCATCTGACCAGCCTGTCAGCATGTACAGGGCCTTTCAGCCCCATGTAGGTCTGCCAAGTTGGTGTGGTCTCACATGAAGAAAGTCAGTACATGTCTCAAGTGTGGCTGGATGGAGCACATGCAGGAGGCTCCCCAGCTTGCAGCTCCCTACCTGCAAGGCTTGTGTGGTTTTCCGAAACTGGTGGCATTTGCAACAGGATTTTCTGTCTGCAACTCAGGTAAAATCAAAACAAAAGCCCCAGAGACTGTTGTAGCCATTGAGGGAAGGGATGTGGCTCAGTTCTAACAGCCTAGATGTTTGTAGAAATGTTGCCTAGTGAAGTTATCATTTTTTTTTTAGGTCATATGCTTAGCATGCTGCAACAAGTGACAGCCCTGTTGGTAGTTCTTTCTGCAAAGAGATTGTCTCTGAAAACTCAGCTGGAGAAACCACAAAGCTAGATCTTATCTTCCCCTTCTTGGTTTGGCACTCAAGTTTGTCTTTTACTCTGTCATGAAGTTCAGCATGCATCAGCCCAATAAAGGATATACCTTTCTATCCATAAAATCTGGGTCTAGCATTTTTCTTCCCCTGGGAGCTCTCATCAAAAGCAGTTAGCATCTTGGCTGTTTAGCAGTTTACTGAGCAATTAGCTAAACAGCAGCAGAGATTTAAAAAGCAGGAGCATGTTTATGGTATCTTAAATATTTGTAAACTTGAAATAATTCAATAGGTTCTTTTACCTTTTTTGGTGGTTGTGACTCTTCAAAGAATACTTTATTTTTCACAATGTGTCAGTGCAGTGTTGCTGTGTTAGTATTTCCAAGGCAGCAGGGCAATGTTTGCAAAAACATTTTCTGTTTTCTTTGAATATTTTTATTGCAAACATTTGCATCCATAAAATCCTTTCCATAAAACTTCTTTATATTCTGTGCAAAGTTAAACTTGGATCACTTTCAGATTTATTTTCTGAACCATGTCATACGAGCGTTGTATTGGAACCTACATCAGCAGGTAGATGCCACTTGCCACTTCAAATTGCAGTTCTAATGATCAAAAGTCAGGGGCTGTTTAAAAATGGCTACACCGCTTACATTGGCTTCAGATATTAAAAGTGCCATTTGCATTGCTGATGTTCAGGATGTCCATAAATGCTGTATCTTACCCCCAAATATGAGGTTACATGAAAATAGTAGGCAGTAAAAGGGTTATGTAGTGGGCAGTAAAATGTGCTGGTGTTTGTTGGTGGGTCTGCTTAGTTGAGAAGCTGTAAGACAACATGGTGGCAGAAGACCTGGACTGTGTATTCCCTGTAGATGCCCCTGGCATAAGCAGAGGCAAGGCATGTCCTTGAAGTGTGTAAAAGATGGGCTAAGAGTTTGTACCTCCTCTGTCTAAACTTCCCACCCTTCACTTGGGCTTTCTGGCATGTGTCTTCTACCATTCCTCCCTTGTCTCTGCTGTTGGGTTTTTTTCACTTCATAACAGTGAAATGTCATTCATGCCAGTGTTTAGAATGAAGAAATACCACCGGGACATGCAGATGGTTCCCTGCTGTATACATGTCTACTATGGATGATCTATGCAGTGCTAATGGAATGGTTTTAGCTGGGGAATGGCATTTATGTGAGTACTTTAAGAGAAGTCTGGGATTACAAATGTTAGCAACTCTGGATTCTGGAAGATAAAATAAGATCAGTTGAAGGTAGGGAAATCTCTGAGAGTGTCTTTGCTCAGGGCATGCAGGCATAGACAGACCTGAGCAAATGGCTTCTTGAAGTGCTGTGGGACTGGAAGAAGCATTTCATTTTCTGTATAATTTTCCTTGTCTTTTCTCGCTCACCAATAATCTCCCAAGCAAGGTATGTGACTTTGTTATCAAGTACTGCTGGACAAGAGGGGAAATCTGAAATCTCTCTGCCATTACTTGGGTTGCTGGGAGAAATGGTCAGTTTTATACCTGTAAGATCATGGGGTTTCTCCAGAAGCAGCACGATAAATTTGGTGGTGTTGAAGGGAAAAAGAGTGATTTTGAGGGTAGCCAGTCTGTCCTTTGCTTTCCCATTGAGGAAAAGAAGATTTAGCTATTTGATTTAATGTGATATTGGCCAGTGGAAAAGCTTTGGGCAGAATATCTTAATGAGGTTTGGTACCAGGTAAATTACATGTGCATCGTTACTGCTGCAGGTGCTCTGAAGGCCAATATATGAGCAGCAAAAGGACAGGTGAAGGTGGCTAGGCTGCCTGTGATGATGACCCACTGAATGTGAGGGCATTGCATGGAACATGCAGTCCAAGGAGGAAACTTACTAGGGCGCTCTTCTCATGCTTTAGCATGCCTTTAAGAAAAGAAGACTCAAAAAGTACTTTAATTGTATAACTGGAATGTGCAACAAATAATAAGATAAATTGCAAAAGCTTTCTGAGAGGAGAGGGGGTGGTGTCTGGTATGCATCATTTCCTACACCATCCGTTTTCCATTTTAAACATTGAAGAAATATTGAGTCTTTCAGTACAAATAAGGTAGGGTAGAACACAATTTACCAGTGTGTTAAGACAAATTAAAATGTTTTATAGGTCCATTAGGAAGCGTATAAAAAAACATTTAGTTTGGAGATTTTTGTCAGTGCTCTGAGCATTGAAAACAAATGTTTAGCATGGTGCAACATTTCCAATGCTGAGAGCATCACAAGCTGTTCATGGCCCTGTGTTGCATAAATGTGTAAGTAATCTGAGTTGTTCCCCATCAGATGGGAGAGGAATAGATAAGCACATCCTTTACCTGCCTCTTGTATGAGGTAGCAGTTAATTTGGAATGCTTCCCCAAGTGGAGAAGCTGACAACTAGACCTGGGGTTACTTGGTTCCGCACCAGTTCACAACATCCGAACTGCTGGGCTTGGAGATACGCAGTATCTTTTCACTTCACTTGATCTCTCCAGCCCGCAGTTGCTGAATGAGCAGTTTCCACTGAGCATGGAAACAAAGAAACTCTTCTGGGTGTTTGGCTTTGGGGGGTTTCTGTTTGGTTTTTTCCCCCCCTCTGGTATTCCTACAGTTTCAGTCTTGACACCTTGTTCTGTGAAGCTGCTGCAAGAGAGACTCACTGAAACTGAGAAACAAGGCAAGAAGGGCTGGCTGAGGTGTTTCCTCACAAGTGTAAGAAAAGTGCAGTGAATGCCACTCAGCTTTCTTAAGTCTGGGAAGTGTTTGTTATAGTCTGGTTCATATCTCACAGTTGTATAGGACCAAGAAAGTAAACCTGCTTATTGCTGTAGCCTGTGTTGCCTAGCAGTGTATTGTGGGCATGTGTATTGAATGGCACGGGCATGAGAAGGTTTGGCTGTAGTGGGAGGTGAGAGTTACTTGACAGACATGTCCTGGCAAGCCACAGTTATGTAAAACATGTCTTAATTCTCTTTCAAAATGCAGAAGTGACTTTCTTGAGATGATGGTCTTGCCTTGAGCATGCCTGTTTGATGTAGAGTGATTAAAAACAGTGGTGTAAATGATGAGCCTGGTCAATCAAGAACCTGAAAGCTTTGAAACATTAGCTTTAGGTAGCTTCACTGGTGCATTTGCTCTGCTCACAACCACTGGCAATTAAATTAACTGTTGTATTCCTGTCCTAGTGCCTGTAAAGTTGCACCAAAGGTTTACAGTGGCATTACTGATTGATTACTTCATGCACAACAATCAAAGGACCTGTTCTGATTTGTCATTCCCGCCCCCCCCCACATCTGTGGGAGAAATGCCATTGTGAAAAGGAGAGCAATTTCAGGCATGGTGGTGAGGGCTGGAGTTCCTTAGGAAGCTTCAGAGGGTGCCTTCTACTTGATCTTCCTCTCTTTGTTGCTGCAGGCCTAGAGTCAAAGAATCAGCAGTATCTGGGTGGGTCAGTGAAGAGGAGCGAGCCCTTTGAGATAGCTAAGGATGGGAGAGTTGTCAATATTTAATGACTTTCACCTACAATGTCCATTTTAAGGATTTCGGGGAAGTAGGAGACGCACCCACCCCACATGTTAGTACTTACACAGGCCTCCAGAAAATGGGTGAAGTTTGGGGCTGGCTTTAGATTCCCTGATTTCCCTCATTGCCTCTCTGTCATGCCTGCTGCAATGGCTTTGGCCAGAAGAAAAGGTCAATTCATTACCCCTGTTCCCCATGGCACCTGGGCTGTGGAGTTCAAAGTGGTACTGCTGGGAGACAGGTGGGGTGAGCTGCAGCTGAGGGCGGGTGGGAATGATACAGAAAATTAAGTCAGGCTGTACCAGGGCTGCACCACAATTACCCAAGTTCCTCTTTCTCCAGGAGTTGATGGTAGAAGCAGAAAAGCTGAGTTTTTCGGATTTGTGTGTCAGCATTGGAAATGTTAATTACAGAGCTACAGGAGGCTGGAGAAAACATAGTCAACAGTAAACCACGGGAAATACTCTTTACCTGGAAGCCTTTTGCAAGTAGTAAGGAAATAGCAAAATCTGTCAGACTTTATGCACACTATCTGTCACACTTTGTCAGTAAAGGACAGTCAATACTGAGAAATGGGTCAGAAATTATAGAGATGCATCATACAGCTCAAATTGTTGAGTGTGGCATATGAGTATTTCTTCCCTGTGTTACTTCTTATTGCAATTTCCACTCCAATCTTTGTCCTGGAAATGCTGGATTTTACCTCCTGTTCTCTGTAGTCCAGTGGTTTGTCAGGGGCCTTGGCAATTTCTCAGCATTTCTTCTAAAGATGACTATTCAGCCTGCATAATTTCCAAACATCCCAGTATTCCAGTTTCATCTGAGTTGAAAGTTCTTTCAACATCTCCAAATACCTCTGCTACCTAGCGGGTAAGAGAAGCTCAACTTCTGTGTCCTCAGGTTTCTTTTGTCCCTGTCATGTCTCTTGTCCTCTGAGACACTGTACGGTTCTTTACAGTTCCAGCTTCTATTTCTCATGTTTCTATAACAAAGCTTAGCCACCTGACCTTGGATGCAGCGTTATGGCAAAAAAAAAAATAAAAAAAATCTCTCAACCCATTTTCTTCACAGTGAAGCTGCTTCTACTGCAACTGTGTAAAACTTGTTCCATTTTTTCTCAACAGATAGGCCTTTTATGTTCACCATCACACTCGTGTACCTTTATTTATAAAAGCATTTCCAATGGAGTGTTTTCATTGTTGAAGATGTTATTTTAATGTTTCACCATCGGAAAAATTGTTTCTTTCAGAAAACAGCAATTTCTATAAAACAGAAAAGGTTCTGAAAACCCATCTCAGTTATTCTAAGATGTTTTTCTCCTTTTTACTCCATGAAAGGAGAAGTGATTAATCTAGGAATTTGCGTGGAAATTTCTCTCACTTTACTGCAGAGCCCTGGAAATACATCAGAATTGTCTTGTCATGCAACTTGTTACTGCATAAAGGTGTGTGTGCTAACAAATGAGTCTGGGCTTTTACGTTAATGAAGATGGCTTGCAGCACAAGTGGGATGTTTCAAAACATTTTTAAATCAGAAATTTTAAATAATTTTTTTCTTACCTAGAGGATAACCAAATTGATGTGAACCAATTTCTGGAACCATATTTGTTGATCTATCTTTTGGTGGTCCAGCTTGGAGCCAGATTTTTTTTTTGTTAACTTGGATTTTTTTCTGATACACTGAAAAACTGACTCTGTTTTATTATTGCAAACATTTTGCAAAACCTCCCTTCAGAGCAGACTTTTCTAAATTAACCAATGTTTATGCAGTTATTTTCTACTTCTTACAAAACCACAGCTGAAAGGAGCAATTAAAAAACTTGATTGCTGCTCTAAGCTTGGAATTTAATCTGTATTTAACACAAGTAAGTTCTCATTTCAAGACTGTTTGCTGCAGCCATTTCCCCTGTCAGTATTAATTGTACTTTTGAGTGTGTGCAAACTGTAGGAGCTGGTGCTTAGGGGTTTAGAAATCACGGGCTCTCATACAAGTGATTCCAGATGGGTGGATTTTTCCTTTGGACACTTCTGACTCTTCCCAACTTGTACCAACCAGTCCACCCTTGCAACATTTGATGCCTCTCAGGAGGCATTTGGTGTAGCTAGGCTGTATCATGCCTCCATAGTGCTGCACCAAATTTCTCTCATCCAGACTTGCAAGCAGAGTAATTCTAAGCCTACCAAGACCAATTCAAAACAAAACACCTGAAAAATCCCTGGGGATGACTCCTTGCATACCCCCTACATTGTCACTGTCATTACAGAAGAGGGGAGGTGCTCAGTGCAGAGACAGCTGAGCTAATTCTGGTGTGAAGTGCCACAGAGGTGTGGCAGCATCCTGGTGATGTAGGTCTGGCAAGTCCGAGTCCCTGCTTGTTATAAACAGTGTCCCCACAAGACAGAAACACAAAGGAGATAAAATGCTGCTCATCTGTCGCTTTTGGATAACGCTCTGTAGCGTGAGCTACAGAGCCAGTCTGAGCATAGGAGAGCACTGGGTCCAAGTCACACCAATACCAACCACAGCAATGATTAAACCTGCATGTGACTAAGTTTATTGCTGTCACTTACTGTACAGAAGGCCAAAGCATTGTGCCTGTCTACCTTTACTCCCTTTGTCCCTAAAATACGAAATGAAGTTTATATAATATGTAAAACACACATACATAAATATAATGCTGATTTCATTCTCAAATCTTAAATAAATGTCAATGGTCTAAGCATAAACAAATGGCTGTATGTGTCTGTTTTATTCAAAGCCACATTTGCAATTCCGAAATGTTTCTTGGAGCTGTCAGACTTTTCCCAGTTCTCAAGCAGAGAGAGAATCTACTTTGGGGAAGCTGCATCCAGTGCTGCACTACTCATGGATGTGTTGCATCTACTTACTGCAACAGCAGTCCCTGTCTGAAATTCAGGGCAGGGGACGGCTCAGCTGCAGTATCACTAGAGCATTACAAAGCTTGTCACATAAACTCAAGACACTTGTAGTTGGACCAACTTAGGTAAGCAAGGTGAGGACAGGAAACCAGATAACAAGTAGCTGGTAAGACACATCATCTTTTGATTGCTCTCTTGGTGCACATCATTCCTGTATCCCAGGAAAAGTCCCCATCATAAAAAAAAATTGTTTTATTTTAAAACAGGATGCAACATGACATGCATAGGCTTGGTATCCACTAAGTTCCAATACAAACTTTTCTTTTGTGGGCAATAAAACTTCTCATTATCCTCCTGAGGCATTGATAGTCTTCATTTTAGTTATCCCAGCAGACTACAGAGCAAATAACAAATGAGTACTTTGATTTTTACCAACTTTTAGTAGTTGGGATGTTTTCACAAAGCATAAATTATTATGCAGATTATCCTTTTGGCTGGAGAAATGTGTTCTAACACATTGCAGAGCTTAAAGGGAGAGAATTTGTTCTAAGGACAACCATGTGTCCTGGGAAAAAGATGAGAAAAGATAAATTAACATTTGGAATGGAAATGGTGGCTGTGTTAGTGGAAAGCAGACTTCAAGTGCATTTCTTCACATGCATGTGCAGTAGTTTGCTATCTTCAATCAAGAGAAAGAACATGCAGAATCTGCCCATTCTTCCCATTAGCTGCCTGCATGCTCACATTCAGCTAACATTTGCATTTTCAGTGTGAGCAGGAATACCATAATAAGTCCTAACCAACCAACAGACAATACACTGAAATGGTTAATTTGATGCTTTGTTAACTCTAATGTTTTTGTTCCCATTACATTTAGATACTCATTTTGTTTTGAGTTTGAAAAAATGGTTTGAGCTCTGCTGTTTGATTTTAGCTAAATAGACCCATCCTGCAGTGCAGTGCGAAGACTTTAATATCATAGAAACTAGGATGAGTTCTGAGTTACAGCATTAGGGATGGATCCATCTTCCTTTGTGTTGATCATAGGTCAGCTGAGGATTTCACCAGTGTGGGAAGATGTATGGCTAATGTGAGTCAGCAAAGCTGGCCCTATACAGCACTTGCCTGGCCCCCTGCCAGCATCAGAGATGTTCCTGCTGAAAGCAAGAGGTCCCTGCTAGTGCAGTGCTGAAATATGCCTGTTGTTGGCATAACCAGCAAAATTCAGTACAGCCCTCAGGATCAACCTGACAGCAGTTCGTGGATACAGAGGTACTTTGTCATGCTCTTCAGGATGTGCTGAAGAACCTTTAGCCAAGCAATGAAAATAAGGCACATTTCCAAGTCATGTCAATGAATTATGGTGCAGTGCTGCTCAGTAACTCTGTGTGTGCTCCTATTCTGTCTTGTTCTAGTCTACCCTGAAGAGGGAGGAACTTTTGCAGCTTACAAAGTACCTGTAGCTGTTCTGGCTAAGGCTCAGACTGATTTTTCATCTCCTTAAGCAAATCAAAAGATGAAAATGCTCTCTGTTTGAGCTGACTTGTTCTTCTGGAAGAAAAAGAAACTAAAAAAATTTATAGACAGTTGTAGGGGATTAACAGACCTAGCCCTATTTCTTACTGATGATGAAGAGACTTAATTTGAGAAGGTGCCTTTCAAGAACACCATTTGCTCCTTGTTAATACAAGATTACAATACAAATTTAATTATTAAATGAACTATTCCTCATTTAAAGTTTCCGCTGAACTTTCTATTTACCCATAGTTCTGTCCTGGTTATAGTAGCCAGGATCAGTTTGTCACTGTGTGGGTGTGTATTCTAAACCTTCCATGTCATTTTTGTCAGGAACTGCTCACAATGGCCCATTTGCAGCAGCTGCCCAGGGCACACCAAACCCCTCAGGCTACACGCTGGGTGTTTAGGAACTTCTGTGGGATAAGGAAGTTTTTCCTGCCTTCACACCCACCTGAGGGGTCATGTCTGCTGATGGGCCATCAGGGATGCCAAAAATTTGCCATGATTCACCTCACAGAGTAAATCACCCATTGTGAAAGTCTCTGCACTGGGGGAGGGACTGGGCGTTCTCATCAGAGCCCTAGCAGATACAAGCTTGGGGTTTTGGGACCGGGAGCTCTTCAGATCCAGAGGAAGAGCAGAGCCTCAACTGGACTGAGACTGCCACCAGTCTACAGCCATCATTTTCACCAGCAAGTTTCTCCTTTTCTTCTTACTTTGAACTCAGTGGGGCCACGTGGTGCTTAGCACAGGGCTTGGTGAGCTCCATTCTGCTCGTGCCCCACTGTGCTGGGCTGTACATCTGTTTTTGTGGCATAAACAAATTTTCCTTCTGTATCAGTGTATTTTGTGATGTTTTTTTACACTGTTATTCTGACTGGCAGTCCCAGTCTGAGTTGGATTGATTTCTCCTGCCAGTTTAACTCTAAACCAGCACAAGTTCCTATGCTGTTTGTTTCTTTCTGCCTCTGTTGTCAATCTCCTCCTTAATTTTTAAAAAAGAAATTTACTGTGAGTTTGATAAAAAAACACTCCTGTGATTTTTTTTTGCCTTGCCTTATGACAGGGGTCTTCACCACGTACCCAGTTTCCCATGACTGCCTGATCATGTTGTATTCCAGAGCCTCTCCATGCCTCATCTCCCCACAGCACCATGCTCTGCTTCTCTCCTTTGCCCAAGGCTCTGCATGTTCTCCCACGTGCTCTTTCTTCAGCACACTTTTGAGTGCCATGAATGTGTCTCTCATTCTCAGCTGGTCCTCATGCTCATCCACATTGTAGTCCCTCCCCACTGGTACTCCTGCCACTTGCCTCTGCTCTGCTCCAAAGCCCCTCTCCCAACTCAACCCTCAAAGGAGACTCTCCTGCTCCTGCTGATGTTTCATTTTCCTTCTCATCCACTCACACTCCTAACTCAGCAGCTTGGAACCTGGTTAAAAACAGGGCACTGGTTTGGCAATTAATAAATAAATAATCTTTAAGGTTCTTCATGGCTCTAATCAGCAAAGAAAATGTGAAAATACTCTTGTCCAAGTAGAAATCTAAAGGTAAAATGGTGGAGTAAGGAGGATAGATGAAGCAAATCACAGAATCACAGAATGGTTGAGGTTGGATGGGATGACAGTGAGTCATCACAAAGCACATGGCACAGGATTGTGTCCAAACAGTTCTTGAATATCTCCAGTGAGGAAGACTCCACAATTTGTCTGAGCAATCTGTTCCACTGGGCAGTCACCTACACAGTAAAGAAGTTCTTCCTCATAAAGAAGTTCTTTGCATGACCTTCCTGTGCATCCATTTCTGCCTGTTGCTTCTTGTCCTATTGCTTGGCATTGATGAGAAGAGCCTGGCTCCTTCCTCTTGACACCCTCCCTTCAGATACTGATGGACATTGATGAGGCTCCCTCTCAGTTGTCTCTGCTCAAGGCCCAGCTCCCTCAGCCATTCCTCATAAGAGAGATGCTCCAGTCCCTCAGTCATCTTTGTTGCCTTCTGCTGGGACCACTCCAGGAGCTTCATGTGTCTCTTATGCTCTTCCTAATTCACACCAGGATACCATTGGCTTTCTTGACCATGAGGACACACTGTTGGTTCATGGACAGCTTGTCGTGCACCAGGACTCCCAGGTCCTTCTCCACAGAGCTGCCTTCCAGAAGATCAACCCCTAGCCTGCACTGGTGCATGTCAATTGTTGTTAATCTGTACTGCCATCATTCAATAATCTCCTTTTTCCGTGTGCCCCATATGCCCACAATACTACCTAAACTGCCTTAATTTTTCCACTTCCAAGCCTTCAAATCTATGGCTCTTGGGTTCCAGAGAAGCAGAGGGTGCAGGAACTCATAATGCTACAAACACATGCTGACTGTTTTTTTGCCATCACTTACTATTCCCACAACAACTTGCAGCCTTTTTTTGTGACGTCAGCTTGTCTCACACTGTGAGTCTGTAGCCAGAGCATATGTATAAGCAGGTGAATGATTATCTGAAGAGATGAAGCAATGCAAAACCTCTTGGCTCCCATGACGTTCTTGATAAGGCTGGCCCCACTCGGTGTTGCAGGTGCACACTTTTTGGAACACAAAATAGAGAAATATATCTTGGGAATCAAACTACAGATCTGAAAAAGTCTGTGAAAAGCTTTGTGAGCAGCTTTAATTTTGTGCTCCTGTCACAAGCTTTATCATGGGTATGACTCTGGGAATGGGGTTGTGGTCAATTAGAATCAAGAGTGCATTCAGGTTTGCCACTAGAAAAAGAAACCAGCACAAGCCTGTGCTAACAGAGCATTTTAATTAAGCCAGGTGAAAACTAAACCCACATTGAAACTCTCCCATATTTTGAAGCCTTTGAAATTCCAAACTACATCTAATTTTTGTAGCTTAAGCAGATACTATTGTTATATGCCTTAGCTGTCTGCCTTAGGCTGAGGTCACCTTTGGGGTGATCTCATAACCAGTATCACATCATACCACATGTTCGTTTCCTGTTTTCCCCTGGACTAATGCATGAACAAGTCAATAACTACACTGAAGATTTCTTTCAAATTAATATCAGTTAAATAAATTAGTTAAGATGTTCCACTCTTAAATATAAAATATACTGCTCCTTATTTGTGACAATGTCACTTTTATAGCATTTTACTATAAAGTCACAGCCATTCTCTTGAAAAATGAAGCACATTTTTAAAGGCAGTTAAGCTCCTCTGTCTGTTTCAACCTTGAGGAAATAAGGCAAATGAGAGCCAGACTTGATGCAAAACCCCCAGACTTTCAGAGGGAGCTTTCTGATCTTTGGATTAGATTCTCCTGTAAAAAGTAACATAAGTCATGGTAATGGATACACAACCTGTACTACTGGATCACCTGGCAGCACAAACCTGATGTGAACACCTCTGCATTATGCTGAATCAGAGTGAAAAATATGCTATGTGTGTTGATTTTATGCCAGACACAGGAAGACAAACAATACCTCAGGCAAAAGAAGGTGTTATAATACTTTATGTAATACCTTACACATAGCTTACATAATAAGAATTTGGACAGACTATGTAAGTATGTAGGACAAGACATACCTCCTACCTACATTTTTTTGAACCGGTATGAACCAGCAGAGTGAGTTTGTCCAGCACTTTGCAATTTGTGTCTGGTATGAAACACCCTAAAACAGCTTGTCAAACCACAGCCTAAGCACATGATAAAACAAGCTATTTCATACAAATTTCAATCCTACAAGCACAGTCATGCAACTAAAGTCTCCCCTGAAAACACATACATGGTCAGGGGAACCCCTCATGTGCTCAGAATTAAGTAATTAGCTGAGAAGTCACACAAAAGGGGCATTAATCCATGATTTCCACATTTCAGTTTGGCCATAAACCTGGCAAAGTTTAGCTAATCCCCCAGAAATCATTCCAGGCTGGAAGGATATCTTCCCCCCTTCAGCTGGAAATATTAAGATGAAGTTTCACTGCTGCTATAACAAGCTTGCACAATCTCTGCAGCTTGGTTTCTCAAGAAGTTCGTGTATCAGATGTTCAGAGGTTCTCAGCAGTACCAGAGGCACACTTTGCACCTGAAAATATGAAAAGGTCACATTCTAGAGGAGTGTTTTCCTGTCATTAAAACATGAAGTGCCATTCATTCCCTTACCTGTCTCTTTAATAGAAGAAGCCAAATAAAAGGAAGAATGTTTGAATATGCCTCCACAAGAAATACCTTTGCATCAGAAATCATCTATTTGACAAGTGATGACACATCATCTGTAAAAAGACAAGCAGAGGTCCTGGAAACATAACAGCGTGCTCAATGACACCTCAAGCAACACAGAATCATGCTGAGGTGGAGTATTTTGAAAGCTATGTTTTTGGTTGTATTCAGCCCTGTTAATTAAGAGGACTAATCACCATGTTCCTCAAAGTTTTATTATCTTCCCAAATTCATTTGAGATCACTACTAAAGGAAATACAGGCAGTGATTTAACGACACCAAGTCTCCCAAAAGATCAGATACTTAATTTTGCTGAAACAGAAAAGGCATCCTGAGAAAGAGAGAAGATTCATTTTCATAGTAGGCTAGAAAACATAATCATCTGTCTCCAGAGAGGCTGTAAGCTGTTGGCAGTAAATACAATGTAATCTGGTAATCAGTTCAGTGCTGTGTCTTTACTCTGAAACTGTCTGTATGTACTCAGAGCAGAACATCACTTAACTCCTGGCACCCAAGCTACGGCAAGGTGGTGCCAAGCTGGAGTGAAGACATTTTTGTACACATTACCACATCCATGTCAACAGTACACAGAGTTTTCTTGTAATGAGAATAACTAACTACTGCATGAGGGGGAAAAGCAGTGCTGCAGAGAAGCCCTAAGAAAGTCAGGTGAAAGCTGTAGTTATGCATCAGGTCCTGTTTCCCTGCACGAGGAGGGGCCTTGGCAGGAGCCACTCACTGAGGGGGCTGAGTTGGGCCACAGTGCCATCGTTAGTGACAGCATCCCCAGCAGGGTCCCGAGACCACAGTACCCTCAGCTGGCCTGTTAGGAGGTGAATGGGCTTCATCACCTCCCTGGAGTTAAACTATTACAATTCACAGTCTATTTTAAATTGGAAATAGGCTGCATATTCTCTTTTTGCCCACAGTTAGGTTTTACTTCAATGTATCCCTAAAATGGGGGAGATTAATGTAAAACAATCAGAGGAAGCATTTTCCTTACCTCAGACTGTGCTTAGAATTGGAACGACATATTGAATTACCGTGGAGTAAGGACTACATTTGTTTACTCTCTGAAATACAGTAAAAATCTATTCATATTTAATTTTTCAGCCTTCCAGAAACCATGACTTTTCACATATGTTAGTTTTCCTGGAACTTGAGCAGTAAACTGTCTTTCAGTCTCCATTTTTAAGTTCATGCACTATATAGACACTGTGTGTTTCTTAACATATGCTCTTGTCTTTATGATGCTCTTTAGGCATAAGTGAGTTTTTTTGTGTTTCCTTTTCAAAAAATGCTTTAAAACTTTCTCAGAAACTTTTTTCTAGTTCTTAGTATTCTCAGATACATATGAAATAAAAATCTATGCCACTTTCAGTAGCCAAGACTATTCTGCTTAACAGCTTAGTATACATGATCCAAAGAAGTTTGGACATTGCATGAGTAGTCTGATATAAACAAATCCCTTCAATAAATAAATCAAGTTGAAATATAAAAAAACAACAGTGTAATGGAAAGTGATTTAGTCTGCACAGAAATCTAAGTGCAAAATGTCATACTTTGGATGCCAAAAACTATATTAATAAGGAATAAAAATGAGTCACTCCAAGTAGCTTCCCTATAACCTTACATCCTGTCTTTTCAATATCAGTACTGGAAAGAACAATCTTCTAGGCTGTTGGAATGATCCACTTCATAGTTTATTCAGCATTTCTCATCTCTCCTTCTATGTTACACACAATCTGAGAAATCCCCAAGACTCATCTGAGCCCCCAATGCCTACCAAGGAGATTCCAGCTAACACCAGCTCTCCTGGATTTGCAGGGTTTGTCACAAACTCCCAAGACAGCCCTTGTCTGGTGCTTGATGAAGATGAATCCTACAGCCCCCTCCAAGACCCCTGAGCACTGAGATGCTGGGCATCACAAGAGCAAAGCTGGACCAGGGTTAGGACCTCTGCTCCTCTTGGGACTTGAAAGCCTCTGGTTTGCCAGCCATCTTCAGCCATTCTTAACTGGGACATGCAAGGAAAATGAGCAGAATACATCTTATAACAGTTGACTCCAAGATATCTCATCTATTTCTTTTTTCCTAGTAGGAAGATTTTCATGTTTTCCCCACACTTGGGTCCACTGTTTTTGCTAAGTTTCATCCTGGCTTTGGGCTCACAAAGCAGCTACTGACTGTACTGACTGTATTTCTCCTTTCACCCCTTCACAGTAAGGCATCTACTAAATATAGCTTTGCTGAAGGGGTAAACTCCTTGTGATTGACTTAATTAGGACATTAATTTGTCCTCTAATTTCTGGTCAGTGAAATCACATTTTACTCAAGTCCAGAGGAATCCAGACCAGTATGCCTTGGCCCTGCCCAAGCTCAAGGTACCCATGAGTACCTGAACTTCAGGACAGGAGAAAGCAACCTAAACAGGTCCATCAGACATGGCAATGGACAGATAACCTGAGTACCTTCAGTTCAGTTTTACAACCTAGTAGACTATGTATGGATCAAAGAAGGACTAATAAAGACTCACCAGGGAGAAAAAATAGGCCCTTCCTCTTTTCATTTTTCCAGGGGAAATTGTTTTTGGAATAAGAAATAAAAAAAAAAAAAAAAA
>VXAU01004326.1:529869-540872 GCA_013399695.1 Formicarius rufipectus | reverse complement strand
AAAAAACAAAACCAAAAAAAAACCCAACCAACCAACCAACCAAACAAAAAAACCCCAAAAAAACCAAAACAAAAAACAAAAACAAAAACAAACAAACAAAACAAAAAAAAAAAGCAGACCTAATCAATAATATATAAAAACAAAATCTGTTCCTGCAAATTTCTCTTAAAATTGCTGCCATATGTGGTGTGTGATAAATTGCTGAGGATGCCAGAACATAGCTGGCACAATGGGGCAGGAGAAGGAGATCCAGATTTGCATGCCTATGTCTGGACTACACAGAAGTGTGAGGGACTGAATCCCACTGGAGGGCTGAGCACAAGATGTAGCAGGCAATATTAAACTTCCTCATGGCAAAGCACACAAGATCTAGCACAAAAAAACCCCAAACCACTATCACCACCAAACCCCAAAGCAAACAAAAAAACCCCTCCAAGCAGACAGAACGAGCAAATGACCTACCAAGCTGTTAGCCTGTTAGCAAGGCTCTTCGTTCTGACCCCTGGGTGCCTGGAGAAGCCTGTGCCTGGAAGCAGAGAACAGCAAAAGCTCCCACATCACCAGCACTGTCCTATCTCCTACAGTCCGGGCATCACACTCATGTCTGTTCTTCTGCCCTGAAAAGGCTCCCTGGAGAAACCACACTGAACATAAACAGGGATGATGCTCACCTCTTGACTTTGGATGTGACAAAGCAGGAACCTTCAGTGTTGTCACAACAGTGATCCCAGGACTTCCATTGTTTTCCTCAGCTTTTGTTTTGGCCTCCCTTGAACACCAGGTCCCTTTATTCCTAGAGCTCTCATAGTGGTGCAGGCTGTCAGTGGAAGATGCTGCTGGAACTGCTATCACCTAGGGGTAGGTGTGAAGATCTCTGTGCTCGGGGCTTATGAAATAGAACCAAAGAAAAAGATCTTGCTTTTACTGAAGATTAATCTTTTTACCATCCCTCCATTAGTAGTACAACTCCAGGCAGTCATTTATTGAGTACCTTTACTGTATATTATCAGCTTGTTTTTCAAACAGATGATTTTTCTGTGTTGGGCACAGGTAACTGCACCATTTTAATGTCAAATGGAAAAAGCCATGTCTGCAGATAAAAATACTATTTAAAATGCTTTTGCCTCATAACTTCATGAGTCCGAATGTCAGTTTGTACTGACCCACTCACTAACCCAGAACTACAAGTGGTTCTACATCAATACAAGCTTAAAACCTGTAGCTCACTTTTCTCTCTCAAGATCTAATCATTACTAAAAAGATAGGCAATGACAATAAACTTTACAGGAAAATCATGCAGTGCTTTCCCTTATTAGACAAAAATCCATTTTTCCCCTTTGTATCTTATTTTGCCGTGTAGGCAATATTTTTATTCTTTCCCATGGTACAGGAGGATCCCTTGCTAATCATGAGGACCCTTGGTCTAACTAGTCCATTAAATGGGCCCATATCAAATTGCTCCTGTACATCTAGATAAATCAGGGCTTATGCATTTCCCATTTTTCACCTTGTCCTTAAATTTCTCCAAAGTATGCCCATGGAATGGCAAGAAGGACAGCCAAGAAGCATTTTCTTATTAAAAGAAATTTTTCTTAACCCTAAAGATTTAGGCACTGTTTATGATACTGAAGTAAGCACTAATATTTCACGGTGTGTTAATACTCTTTGCTGAACAGGAAATGAGTTTAACTTGTGCTTAATTTCCATCAAAACAGGGAATTTCAAATGTGGGCTCATCATGAGTTTTGCTGAATTTTCAGCCTCCAGCAAAAAGACCAAAGAACACAGCAGAGCCCACCATCTGAGAAGCCTTCTTGCTTTCTCTTTTCAGGGTTCAATATCTCTTTTAGCTGTATTTGTAAATAGTAAAAAACCAAAATTGCATTGTGTCAGGGCACACCAACTAATACCAGGAGGCAGAAGGGACAGGAAAGAACAAAGACACATTCACTTAGCACAAAATAAATACGTTGAGAAAAGAACTACTCAAAGCTTGAAAGAATATGAAAGCACATTTTTATTTCTCTACATACCAGTGACAGCAGCCTGAGTAATCGACAAGAAGTCAGTGCTTTAAATTAGCATAAACTATCATCTCAATTTTACTAATAAGACACAGTGGGAACATTTATATTATTAGATTTTTTCATAATAACTCTTTTATCTAAAACTGAGCAAAAGAAAATAAAGTAGAAAAGATCCCATTAACTGGGAAAAGAGTTTAAATATTAGGTATTAGATTTTATTTGGGACAAAAAAAATCACAGAACTATCAGAGGAAAAGAGCTGTTACTTTCATTTCATTGAAGAGAAATAACTTGAGGTAGTATAGACCAGGGCTATGGTAGTTTCTCTGGTTTAGATATCTAAACCCACCTCTCCCAGATCTGAGGAATTGCTATGGTCTCCAGCTGCTGCACTAGGCTAGACTGACAGATTTTTCTCTTAACACTTTTCAGTCTCTGTGAATAATTAAACATTGACTGGAGCAGAGGTAGGTCCAGGTCCTACCTCCTGGGAGAAGGACGCAGCCACTGGCCCACACAGTATGTCTTCATCACTTGGTCTTTTTTTTCACAGTAGTATTTACACACAGTGAAATAATATTAGGGGAAGCCTGGAGGAAGCTCATTGTGGACAACTTTATGAATTGAACGTTGGGTGGCATTCTAAGGAATGGGAGAAAATCTCTGTCAATGTGAGAGTGGGGAAGACAAAAGCTTTATTTTTTCATTCCTATTTTCAGGCTGGTTTGCATAGCCTTCCTTATAAGTTAATTAGGAAGGACTGAATGGGTAGAAGGGATGGAGAACTCCTACGCTATAGTTCTGAACAGGGTTCCAAGTCACTCAGAGCCTGGAAGCAAAGGAAGGACTGAGGACAGGATTTCACACCACAAAGGCATAATTCATAGACATCAATCTAGCTCCCCAGATTCTTTCCCACATCATCTGCTGCTCACCACTCTGAGTCCTTGACTCATAAGCCCAGCTCTCACCTCTACCTCATGCCAAATATCCTTCATTTTGTAATTGTAGACAGGGCTATTGTCTCTCCACAATAATTGGTCTCATCTTGGGAAGAGAGGAAGAAAATGTGGGAAGACACAGAACTATTCCCAGAACCACACCCTTTCCTATACTTATTTTTCAAAAAACCATCAGTCAGACACTGAGGATAGCAAGGGCCATTCACAGCTATTTACCATGAAGCCACGACTGCCACTCTAAACGAAAGGACTTCTTTGCAAATGCATGTCCTGCAGGGAAGAGCATGGAGGGTTTCACTATTTCAGAGAGAATTTTCTTTCTAAGCACTCAAAAAAATTACATTCTGTTCCAAACTAACTATGTGCCAAGTTTCAAGCTTAGGTCATTTTGGAGTTATCCAAGCAAGGAAGAAAATAAAATACATATCCCCAAAATATTTTAACTACAGAAATTTATGCTCAGGGTCTAAATAACTCAGGAGAGGCCTAAAAAACTTTTGTGAATTACATAAAGAAAAAAAATCACTTAAAAGCATAGGAGCCCAATAAAGCATGAAAAATATCAAACTACTGGACAGATTATAAACACATGAAAATGTAATTTTAAAACTTTAAAACTGGCCTTTTCTCCACTGTTATTTCTTTAATGAGTAAAAGTAGATTAAGAAACAATTTCCTCTGTAAGGATTTTGCCATGTCAGTTCATTTAGAAATAATTCAGAAGTGCTCTTGTCATGTCAGATGAGAAACTGTCAAGAATGCTCTAAGGAAATATATCTTCATTATAGCAGGCATTGTTATTTGTATCTTCCAAAGGTTACCTTGGTAACTTTTTACGTAGACTTTCCACAAGTTGCATAGTCCATGTCCTGTTGCACTAGAGACTGCTAAACCTTTTAAGAATGCTAAATCGTATTTCAATGACACTCTACATTTTGACTTCTTAAACTTTGCTTTGTCAGACTCATTCAATGTACAGGTACAGAAGCAAAGGGAGGAACAGAAGTTGTTGACTGAGTGACCTCACAGAATGAAAGACCACATTGTGTCTTGTTATCTCAGGTATTACTTTTTTAAAGTCTCTCCCTTTCTTTATACTTTGGAATAAGATGACCATAAAAAATAGAGCTTAGCAAAAGAATGGACATATGAAAAGAAAGACTTCACTGTACCAGCACATTGAGTGAAGATATGCAGTATGTTTGGCAGCATGAGGACATTGCAAAAGGTAATTTCATAAAGAGGAGAAGGTGCAGTTTTCTTAACTGTACTTAAAATCAACTTTTCTGACTCTTTGAATAAGGGCACAGGGTCAAGTTTCTGTATCAACCACCACTGACTTTCATTAATTGCCAGTTTACACTCTTACATCTACCTGAGGAAAAATCTTAACCCTGTGCACGTACTCACCTTTCCCTTTCCAAGCCATGCAAAAACTCCTACATCCAAGGAACATTAATGGGAATGTGCACTCCAGCTAAGTGAGTGGGAGGTGTGGGAAGCTGAAGGCTACAAGAGCAGACCAGAAGCTGTGGCATGGGCAAGGTGGAAATTTCTTTTGTTGGGAGTCTTTCCTGAGCACTACTAGAAAGCTTCAGGGAGGTTGTCTCAAGCTTCCTCCTTAGAAGATTGAACAGGAATGAAAAAAGGCTTAGGTGAAAAAACAGATGCAAATTTTGTCACTGATCTTCCACACCAGGTGGAGATGTCAGCCCATTTCTTTAAACAACAAAGTGCCAGTTCATTTCTCCCCACCCCACAAATACTGGAGGTGGGTGAGGGGAAAAAAAAAAAAAAAAAAGAAAAATCTAATGATTGTGGAGTGCACCAAATGATACAATGAAGAGGGAAAAGAGTAAAAAATGTTGAAATAGAAAATGGGTGTGGAGAAGAGCAGGACTGCTGGGGTTACAGAGGTTACATGAAAGAAGAAAACAAGAGCATCCCAAGGTCTCCCCCAAAATTAAAGGATTTCACCTGCACTTCAGCCTGTGCAGCTGCCTGAACTTGAGGACTTTTCTGCAGACCACATCATCATCTGCAGCCTGTAACTACAAGGAACTATAGAGCAATACAAGCATCAATATCCAGGGAGTGGCTTTTCAAAGAAGAAGGAAGCAAAAACCACTCTTTTGTGCTGTGGGCACTGCAGAATGGAAAAGGCTGACTTCTAAGGGTGTGTTCATCATGCTACAGGTGATCCTTGATGATGGCCAAGGGATGCGTGCTGGTCCACAGCCCAGCTGTGCTGCACACATCCAGAAAAGGGTTTCTTCTGCCCTCAGACTGGGGGCATGGGGTGCCCTCTGCTCTCTCTGGCACTGGCTGCTTCTGCAGCCATCCACCCAGCTCTCCTGCAGTGGCCCCAGCTCCCTCCCCACTGGAACTTCACAGGCCCTCTTGCACACCTTGCCTCGCCCAGCACTTCTCCGGGCACCAAGGCAGCCACAGGGTCTGTATTTTCTTTTTCCTTTACAAGCCCCTGCCTTTGGAGCAGTAGCTTACAGCATTATTTATGATGCTGCAGTGCAAAGGCCAGGAATAAGGGAGGTTTGCATTCCAAGAGAGCCATTTATTTCCCAAGAAAAGTATGCACAATCCTAATGCCCAGAGTATGTTTTCTACTGCAGACAGTTAATATCCATGATATGTGGCATGCATAAATACCTTATTCCTACTTCTTCCTCTGTGACTTTTGCCCTCCATAGCAACTTAAAATGACAGACCCTGTCAGACACCAGCAAAATTTTGTCGATTTTTCTTACCTTTATTCTATGTGGATGGGATGTAAGGCCTCAGTGAACAACCTTTGAATTACTTATGATTTCAAGTACTTAATGCTTTTTTTCTCCCTGAAATACTTCTGCAGCTTCATTTACCCTACACTGCTACCATGGCCAAACCTCTCTCAAAATAAAAGCGTTCATAGTCTCCTAAGAATCTTGGGGCACCAAAGGGAAAATCTGCAGATAAAACTGCAAATACAACTGAAGGCCCAGGGACTGTACAGCCTGAGGCCTGGATGCCTGCGGGCTTCATGCCTTGAAGCCAGCACCACTTCACACTCCGTGATTGCTGCATGGGTCATTTAAACCAGAAAGGTGTGAAAGTTTTAGTTTAGTTCCCTGCTGTCTTGAAGTATTGTTATTTCACAAGACAGGAACCAAGGCAAAACCACTGAAGTCAAATGTAATTTGTACTTTGTAATAATTCCACTTGGAGTTATTTAAGTCTTGACGATATTTTAAGGATTTTTGTACTTTGGCCCAAACTTCTGCTTGATTTTGCTACAGCTATAAGGGCTCAACCCACATTCAGATCAGGCTCTTTGCTGTGCACACAGCTGTGCCAGGACAACTGGCAGTGGTGGAGAGAAAATAGCCAGCAGCAGAAACTTCTCAGGCTTCTTCAAGGAACCCTGGCCTGAGACCTTCTAAAATTAAAGGCATCTCTGCTGGTCACATGAAGTATGATGGTTTTTGCCTGAAGTACTCTAAAGCTATGACTACAGCACTAGAAAAAACAGGGCCGGGAAATGAGCTTAAGCACTGGACTGCTAATTGCCCATAATGCAAGCATGTGTCCTGGAAAAGGTTTGGCTCCTGTCAGCTAGTACTGTCCCAGATGGAATGCCGACCAGGAGATGGAGCCCATTGTGCCGGGCAGCATGCACCTTCAGCCTCCCTCTTTCCCCCTTCCTGTGCCCAGCACCACCTTTTTTTCCACTTCCCCTAGATTCTCCATGGCACAGCATACATACTCTCATCTTCCTATTTTGAAAACATCACTCCAATAACCCTTTTATTTTTCCCCCAGTGGAACAGCGAGCCAACAACAAAAAAAAAAAGCACAAACATACCAATGGTTGTGTCTTAGGTCCATGGAAGGGAAACAATTGCTTTGTAATGTGGATCAGGCCAGGTCTTGGCACTTGGCCAAAAAGCAGTCCTTCAGTTATTTTATTTAGTGTTATAAATGTAGCCCAGTTGCAAGAATCTGGTTTTACCTTCACAGGGATGGCAGAAGGCACACCTGTGACACTAAGGCCAATATCCTGCAGAAATCCTTGAGAGTATTAAAACAAAGAAAGATTTTTTGATTTTTTTTTCCCTTGTGCAGAACGAAGTTAGTTTTGTCCCTATGAACAACAACTGCTTCAGCTGAAACCTCTCTGATTGAAAGAGACACATGAACAAGAACATCAGGAGGAATGTCCTTTATAGGTAACAATAATCTCCCTATCTGTAGCTCTTTTTTATCCTAGAGACTGCTGTAGTTTCACAGAAAATTAGGTGGAGGTTTTTTGTTCTCTTTTTATTTTAAGATCTCACAATTTAATTAGGCTGAAGCAGGAAACATGCTTTATTTAAGTGATGCCAGCATTTTCTTGAATGGTTTCATGGGAAGCATTCTTAGTTCCTTTTCTCTGTTTACAGTGAAGGTTTATCAAGCCAGTGTAAACAGTAGAAATGAGTGTAAAAACCAGGCATGAACTTTAGGAGATCTGAGAGAAGCACAGTTTGCCTTAATAAAATTGAGCAAATAGTTTAGTATTTTTATGTATCTTTCTATAAAAGATACTGAAGAAGTATGTTCTCCTTATTAATTTTTAAATTAAATATCCTTATTTAATTTTTATTAATTTACCATTTAAGCTTTTTGAGGATTACCTCAAAAAATCAAGGATAGCATTATGTTGATGTTTTAGCTAATTTTTAATAATGTCAGGGGAAGGACAACTGGGTTATTGTTTCATTAAAGATGCAGACACACACCAAAGCTGTGTTCGCTGTGCTGCAATCCAGCAAAGTTGTTATGCAATACAATATTCTTTAAAGGGTTACTCTCTCTTTCTCAGGAACCGTGCTTTGGTTCTGCCTGCCTGCTCCGTAGATGTCCTCTGCGTCCTCTGAGTGTCCTGAAATATTAATGGCAACATTTCCATGATGCTAATACTGAAACTACTGGTTATAATGACTTGTGCAAAAGGAAGTGGGGAAAAAAAAAAAAAAAAGAAGAATGTCACTCTGCCAGAAATAATGTATTATCTTGTCCCAGTCAACGCCAAAACAAATGCTTTTGTTTCCTAACAAACAAAACATACAAGAGAACACGAAGGCAATGGTTGTTGAGTAAGTTTAGGAAGAAAGTTGCACAATCTCCTGGGTAATGTGACGAGAGCCTCTTAAAGTCAAAATATGCTCAGAACGCTTACAAGCTTCTGCTTGCCTTTTCCAGCCTGAAAGAACGATGCGGGCTCCCGGAGCGCTGCGCAGGAAACACCACGGTAGGTGCTGCGCGGAGCGCTGGGCAGGAGCGCCGAGCCGAGGAATTCTCCTCCTGGGAGGCCCCGGCCGGGCCGGCGGACTACAGCTCCCGGGGTGCCCTGCGCGCTGCCGCCATGTCGCTGCCCCGCGGCGCGCACCGCGGGTTGCGTTGCTGGAAATAAAACCCCGTCTTGAATAAAACTCCCTCAGAGTGAGCTCTGAGCCTGCGGTGAGGCGGAGGTCGACGTAGTTCCTCAGTCAGCCGAATTCGCCCTCAAAACCTCTCTGAGTGAGCTCTGGCAGGGGGTGCTTGGCCGCAGGCCAGGGCTCTCTCTTCTCTGGCCGCTGTCTCTCAGAGGAGCTGCAAACCTCTGTCGCTTCCTGGAGTCAATGTGGTGTCCTGGGAACGTCCTCAAAACACGTGGTGATGCAGCTCACCTCCTGGTTCAGCGGTGTTCCAACAAGCCCTGCCACTGGTTTCTCTCACCGCTCCCGCCCTTTCACCTCTGCCCTGGGCAGGTTTACCCCGAGCGCTGCCCCAGGCCCTGCCCCGCTGCCCGGGATTTCCCTTTGCGGCGGACTTGCTGCACGCGGCTGAGGAGCTGTAGATCACGCTTTGCTAAATCTCATACATCTGGTGCTGGACCTTTGGTTTGTGTGCTATACATGGCAGGTACAACTCATCACGGGCATTGCATGGGCAGTACGTACATGCACACACACAAATGCTCTTTTCCTTGGTATGGAGAACTCAGTACCTTTTATAAAACCACGTCCCGAAATTTCATCTAGAAGTAGAGTAGCCTGGGTCACACTGTCGCATGACAAGTTTTTCGTAAACACACAAGCGTTTCTCCTCTCTGGGCTCCCTCTGGGTAGATCGTAGTTAAGCACAGCCCACATGCAGGTATTTAAAAGTCCTAGCTAGAGGAGGAGCCTTGGTGGGACATCGGGCAAGGATCGTCAACAGCAAGGTGGCTCAGGGAGATAAGGGCACATTATAGCAGATTGAGCACATGGACACCTATCCGAGTGTGGGAGCAGGGAGGGCAACAACTGGATCTGAAACACGATGGCAGAGATCTGTTAGGAAACCCAAATATGAAATTTGAGTCAAACAGCTTGAGGAGTAGCTTAGGTGGGAGCCATGAAAGTGGGCTGGCGTGAAGTAGGAGAGGCTGAGACAAATAAGAAGCAGAGCCTGCACGTGGACACCAGTGGGAGGAAGAAAAAGGGAAATTTAGGAGGCAGTGTGGAAATCTGTACGGCTATTCGTGTTGAAGTGATGTCAGGCTCCTCTTGCATGAGTACTCTTACAATCAGCTTGGAGGCAGGGACACAAGCACAAGTTGGTGGTTCTCCTTCCCTTGTTTTGTTGTTGTTGTTTTCACCCATTTTTAAAAGCATGGTCATCCCTTGGAAGCAGCTTTGTTCTGCAAGTGTCCAGCATAATTTCTTTTGTCTTAAAAAAAAAAAAGAAAAAAAAAAAAGAAAAAAAGAGAATTTCAGTAGCACTTTCTGCAAATATTGCATCCATGCATTTTTGGAGCCTGTTTGTTAACTTCAGCAGCAGGGGGATCTGAACAACTTCAGGAACACCTCCGTAATATTCTCTCCCTCATTCTTTTCCATCAATTGACTTCTCTTGCTCCACCCTGTCTTAGCAGCCAGTTCACTGTTTTTTCCCACCACCCCCACTTTATGAAATATGCAAGTTTTGAAAAGAAATTGAGTACTCAGTCCATCATATCCCAGGGAGCATCCACTGTCTGAGTCTTGTTTTTGGGCACCCCCTATTGCTTTTTACCTTCAGAAACCTTTTGGCAATACACTAGCAGCTCCCTGTTCTTTCCCACGGCATTCCTGCCAATTTCTAGCTTTGCATTCAGCCTCAGTTACTGGAAAAAAAATTTCGATGATTTAAACTTCTCTTAGTCCCTTAGCAGCGGAGTAATGTACGCTTAGTCATACAGTTGCCTTTCTCTGATTAGAGTCATCCACCTCCTGAACAGCTTCTACAGAAAGGCAACTTCAAAAATGCTAAATAATCACAAATTAACTGATGTTTCTACAAGGCTGGCTAAGCCCAGGTCTCCCAGCTCTGTCATGGTCTTGTGTAAATCAGAAGGGCAGAACTGGCACCAAAACTGTAACAGCCTGAGGGAGCATATAATAACATGGCATGGGAAACTGCAGTGTTACCCTGACTGAGCCCCGTGGAGGCCCTTCTAGGCATCAGTCAGCATAAAAGTGCTCCAGCAAGAAAGCAGTGTTATTGATTTTGTTTCCGCTGTTCGTATGCTCATGGAATCTGAAATTGAACATTGGAAAGATAAATCAAACTCTAGGCAACTGGGTTGCTAGTCCAGCGTCCTGTTTCTAGCTTTTATTTTCTTGAAGAACAATGGAGAGGAAAACAAACCTTGGAAGAGGTTACAATATACACATAGCCATCTCGCGTGTAGGGGCGGTTCTTTGCTTAGCGGGGGACACGGCAAACGGTAACGGATAGGAGCGCCTGGTGATGTTTAGGGGCAGCGGCGAGGACAGCAGTTTTCCTCGGGGAGCACTTAACCCTGTCCCGCCCCCGGCTCCGCAGGCGGGCACAGGCCCAGCGCTCGGGGGGCTCCTGGGGCACCACGGGCACGGCCCGTTCTCGCCTCCCGCTGCCCCGGCCCAGGGCAAGCGGCCGCCCGTCCCCACCCTGCCTCTCCTCCTGGCCGCCAACACAGGTACAGCCCGTCCCC
>VXAU01004326.1:449948-529562 GCA_013399695.1 Formicarius rufipectus | reverse complement strand
CGGCGGCGCGGGACGAGGAGGAGGCGGCAGCAGCAGCAGCACTTGTTGCAGGGAGCGGGCGCTGGCCCCGGGAGGGGGGAGAAGGCGGAGAGGCCGCGGGGCGGGGCGGGGAGGCGAGGCGAGGCGGTGCCACCCCCGCCGCGCGTCCGCTCCCCTCGTCGTCGCTCATTGCGGGCGGCTCAGGCCGGCCCCCTGTCGAGACTCGGCGCTCTCCCTCTGCGCACGCAGCCCCGGGGCCGAGGGGTGCGCGTCGCAGCGCACCAGTGCCGGAGCTGCTGGGCCTTCCCTGCCGCCGGGAGCAGAGGCGGCGGCGGGCAGGCGGTGGGGCCTGGCTGCCGCGGCAGGTACACAGCGGAGCCGCCAAGGCGCTCTGGGAGGGTCGTAAGCGCTTCCCACCTTCTGTTCTCGGCTGAACACCTGCAGAGTAATTCTGAAATCTTGCTTTCGTCCCTGCAGTTTCGTAGCGTAGCTAGATTTAGACCCCCCTTCCCGCATTCCCACGTTTACTACCCTTCCTTCTGCTTTTCAGAAGGGTTTAAGCGGTACCGCCGGTGCAGAGTGTACGGAAATAGGATAGCAAGCAGTGCGCGGTGGACCATAAATGTTGCAGTAAAAGGTGACTGACTCAATGAGGTCTGACCTTAACCGTAATGATAGTAGTTACACAGCTTTATGTAAATACAGTTTTCTTTTAGGATATAAGTGGTACACTCGAGATTATTTTGCAATCCTAAATCATCTGTGCCCAACTTGCAAACAGAGGTGTGGTGGTTTCTGTTTAATTTTTTTTTGTTTGGTTGGTTTTTTGTTGTTTTTTTTTTTTTTTGTTACAGAGAGCAATGAAAAGGAAGGTACTGCAACTAGATTCTTGACCAAGTTAATACTTTTTGCTGCAAGTTTGCTAGTTTTGTAGGTCTGTGCGTCTCAAGCATCTTTGATTAGGAGCACTGCCATCCTTTAATATTTTGGGCTTCACTTCTGTTTGTACATGTATTTCTATGTTCTGGCAATTCCAGGAGTTTTAGTTGCTATTCCTAAAGGTAATCTGAGTGCAAAACAGTATAGTACCTTTTATTCTTTACTTTGAAATACACTAAGCTGCTTAACTGTCCTTGAATCCATCAATAATTTTTAAATTCCAGACTCCCAAATTAAAGCATCACTGTAGCCAAAGTGCAGATATATGATTTATTGAGCACCACTGAAGTGCAGGCAGCAGGATTCCTTTGTTATATACTAGTACCAGTGCTTTTCTTAATGATCCACTTGATCCATCTTTTTCTTCTGAGGTGGAGGCTCTTTCACGCTGACCTGTTTCACACGCATGAAGGAGAAAGAAAGCAAAGTCTTGGATATTCATAAAGCCTTTTAATGTTCAGTGGCTGAGATTCTGTGGTGTTCAACAGAGCAGCATTTCTCAGATTTATACGGAGAGAACGATGTTTTCTCCCGCTTTGAAGTCTTGAGGAGACTACACATAGGAGACAATGTTAGGAGCCCAAATCTTCATATCCATATTGTGCTACTGCACTGTTTGACATCTCCCTTTGTGTGTCTTGAAAGCATGGGGTATTTGAGGACAGGACAAGTGTGTTGAGCAGTCCCCAACATTAAAAGTGCTCAACAAAAAAGCTAGTTTTTCTGACCATTTAGTATAATCAATATAATCAACTGGCAAAAAAAATACGTCTGTTTAACTTTCTTCATTTGTGCATGAACTCCCTGAACATCCAAAGGCTTGCTTTGTCTCACCTTTTTAACACATACTATTCAATATTTGTTTCAGATTGTTGATATTGTTGTTGGAAAAGATGAGAAAGGCAGAAAGATTCCAGAATATCTGATCCATTTTAATGGTTGGAACAGAAGGTAAGAAGCTGTGTGTATAGTTCCAGTTTTTGCATTTCTTCCGTTTTCTTCTGCAAAGACAGGCATTGCACTGAATGTCAAAGGACTGATGTTTTCAGGAGTGTTTTTGGTTTTGTGAATGCATTTAGTATACTTTAGTATTCTCATGTTGGCACACTGGTCTGTGTCCGTAAATTTCAGTGAATCAGTTTGATAGGCATAAGTTTAAACTTTATGAGATAGCTGTCTGTGGCATGTACTTGTGGCTCCTAGGTTTCCATTAATAAAAGTTTGTTTTGTTAAATCTGGACTGGGATTGTTTGGTTATCAAGGCCAGTACGTGAGTGTGGTGTCTGTGATCGACAGCATGTGTTGGTGCTACAAACGCTGTTGCATTTGAAGTCAAAGCTTGAGAGGTTTTAGGTAGCAACATGAGAGTCGAAGCCATGTGAATACAGAAGAATGCAAACCTTGTGATACAGGTGTTGCTTTAGAACTCCATGAAAAGAGTGCTTTGTAGATTTAATCTTATTAGTAATCATGACTAGCATAAATTCACAATTATTATTTTCTTTTGACTTATCCTTAGCTGGGATAGATGGGCAGCTGAAGATCATGTTCTTCGTGATACAGACGAGAACCGCAGATTACAGCGTAAACTGGCACGGAAGGCTGTGGCTCGCATGTAAGAAATCCTTTTGGCCTCAGAATGAATGAGAGATGAATTTTCAGTTTCAAACATATCCAGGTGTCTACAAATGAGCTTGGTGTCTAAGCTTATGCTGTAGATGGTAGATGTGTACTTAGAACAGTCAGAGTGCTACTCTGCTCTTACTAAGGTAGAGACCCGTGTTTTGGTCTTAAGCACCACTCTAGAAGACTAACACTTAATAACTGTGTTATTCTTAACTATTGCACAGAATACCTGTGTATCGGATCTACATCTTCCCAAAGAAATGTACTTGCAAAATAATTTAGGAAAACCTGAAGTGTTTTTCAGCTAAAGGCATTAACCTAATATTGGTTGGCCATGGCTTGAGGATCTGCTTGAGAACATGAGTGTGAGGTAACATACAGATATTAAGGTGTCCACTCTCAAATAAGCAATGTCCAATTTATTTCAACGTTAATCAATGAAAATAACTCAAACATATGTTTCCTGTGCATTTGCATGTATTTGAATTAGCTGGGATAAACAAGTGAAAAAATAGCCAAATTTCAGTGAACTGTTTTATGTTCTGTAGGAGAAGAAAGGGAAGAAAGAAGAGACGCTGCAGGTTGCCTGGTGTTGACTCTGTGTTAAAAAGCCTTCCTGCTGAAGAAAATGATGAGAGCAGCGAAAATTGTGAGCTTGTTTTCATCCTTTGACAGCTAGTGTGATGCCTTTAACATCTTGACATAGGGGAGCAGTCCGTGCTGTAACTTGCTATTAGGACGATGTGAGAATCTCATGATCCTATTGGAAATACATAGAGACAGTCATATGAAGAGTGAACACTGTGTTTCATGCTAAATGTCTGTTACAGCAGGATACCAACTTTCTTTTTGTATTCCAGTTTTTTCCTTCCATCTCTTCCACTGAACTGTTTCAGTCAGTGATTTTGAAGCTAAATTCTGTTTTCTTCAGTGTAGTATTAATAGGTGTGAGAAGCCCAAAAGAAGTTTTCTTTGTTTGATGCTGAGAAATAAAGCACTTTCGTTGCTAGTGTTTCTCTATATTTTAGGGGGCAGTAAGATTTTTTTTCCCCAGTCTGCCTGGCAGAAAGGTCTGTTCCTTGTCAGCTGACTGGCTGATTTCACTCTCAAGACAGATCTTTAATTTCCTGCATTTTTCTTTGTAACTAGAAAGCCAGCAGGAACACTGGCTGGCATGTAACTGATGTTCTGGAAACTGTCACTGCATAGATACAGGTCTTTTGATTGAATTACTAATTTGTTAATCCCTTGTTCAGAACTAAAGTCCAGTGAAACTTAAAAAGATCGATTCAGAAATGTAGGGAGCTTTTAAAAGTGTTTTTCAATTACAGAGGATGCAAAAATGCTTCCTATAAAGTCATCTTACATATTTGAAATGTTTATAGTGTGCTTTAAATAATACTTGTGTGTTTAATTCAATTAGAATTATTCCTTCTCATTAAATACACCAAGCTGCTTATGTTTTTTTTGGTGGGTTGGTGTTTTGGTTTGGGTTTTTGTTTTTTTGCATTGAAGCCTGAAATTATTAGGTCATAACTTCTGCAGTATAATAATGTGAGATAAATATTTAAAATCTCTTTTATGCAGCTATAAGTAGTTCTTCTTCTGATGACAGTGATGAAGGAACAGATGAAGAAATAAAAAGTGAAGAAAGCGACATAGACGAGAGGACAGAAATGGTATATTTGTGAGCTCCTTAAGCTAATAGAATTTAAACATCCATACTTGAAACTGGAAAAATTGAAGTAGATGAAATACAAGCCACAACTGGTAATTTAGCTGGAATTAAAAGCATAATTCTCTTACTCCTGGTGTCTGCTGTGGCTGAGATTTTGAAAATTATGTAGTATGGCATGTTCTTGTAGAATGGATATTAATCTAAAAATACGTATTAATTTCTTTTCCTCTTTTTCTATACATAAGGCTTATGTGAGGAATATGTAGATTTTCCACTTTTGTGGGTGCTATAAAAATTTACTGATCTGTGCAGGTTGGACAATTCCTAATAGCAGCAGGATCTTTCTGTCTTGTATTTTACTGTGAAGCAGGCATGTCAACTCTGGTCTTAAATTAAAATGTAGAGGACTGACTTAAAAGAAAAAAACATTCATTTTTCTACATTTCTACATTTTCTGCATTTCTACATTTTTCTCCATGCAAAAGAAATTGCAGAATAAGAAGTTGTTCTGAAGATGTGTGGAATCTAACTTCTACAGTCTACGTTGAGGATGATTGGAAGCAAGAAGCCTGTGTGGTTTTTTTGTTTCTTTTTGGTTTTGTTTTTGTGTTTTTTTGTTTGTTTGTTTGGTTGGTTTTGTTTTCATTTGGTTTTGATTTTGTGTTTGGTTTTGTTTTTTATCTATTAGATACTTAAGAAAATGCTAAATTTAAAAAAAAATAGTTGTAAGAAGTGATTTTGCAGATGATTTCCAAAGTTTACAGTAAGGCTATTATCCACTTAAATATTTATTCCAGAAGTAATACAATTTTATTTTTGACAAAAATTGATGGTTATTGCATCTTGACTATTGAAGGTTTTTTTTCACTAATATTCATAAGCACAACCAATATATTATTTCTTGCACTGGTCTATTATAGAAAGAAGAACAAGACACTCATATGAAAAGGGACATGGAGGAAAGAGCAATAAGCATAGAAATTCCTGAAGTCTTGAAAAAGAAGCTTGAGGAAGACTGTTACTATATTAATCGAAGAAAAAGGGTATGAAATTAAAGTTGTGATATGAATGTGCATGGGAGGGTGAGGAGGATATAAAAAAGTTGTGTGTGCAAGTTATGGTTTTTTCAATTTCGTGGTGATGGTGAGCTTAGTGTAAGAAAGAACACCCAAGAGTGTAGCAGACCTCTCTGTACCTAAAACAGTGACTTGTCATACTTAACAGTGTAGTGTTTCAGTTCCCAATTGTGTTTTAAAGCTGAAAGTGCAGTAAGCTTGGTATCCTGACTGTGTTGTTTCTCCAGTTGTTTATGAAGCATTGACCAAAGCTGCAGTTTAAGGGCTGGAAATTAATCAATCCTGAAATAGCTTCATGTACTAAACATTTACTAAATTAGGTGGTACATTACAAGCTCCTGTTTTAACTTGGTATGCTTTTTAATCTTTTATATAAGACATTAATTTGTTGTTTCTTTTTCAGCTAGTGAAGCTTCCTTGTCAGACAAATATAATAACCATCCTGGAGTCATATGTGAAACATTTTGCTATTAATGCTGCTTTTTCAGCCAATGAAAGGTCTCGGCACCATCAGATGACTCCCCATGCTAATATGAATCTTCATTATGTGCCACCAGAGAAGAAGTAAGTAACCTTTAGTCCAGTACCATTGTCACAAGAAGATTGATCTTGCATTCTGTGTTCTGTTTTATGGCTGTTCACTTCTGTGAGCCTATACCATGATGTATTCACAGGGCTTAAAGTATTTGACAGATGCTTGTAGTACAGTAACACTGACAGTTTGTTAATCAGAGAGTCCCTATATTCTGAAAAGTCATTATGCAAAAGTATCAATATCCTGTTTTATCATGTAAATTCTTATAAATACTGTGACCCATTTGGAAGAATGTGTTGCAGTTGTCAGTATGAAGAATTTCATATCTGATAAAAGAGTGCCCTGCTTAAAAAAGCTGAACAGGTTCAAGTTTTATGAGGGATAAAAAGTTAATACGAACACTTAAAAAGAACTTCAAGTGCAGACTGTTTTTTTTTTTCTGTTGTGTTTTTTTTTGTTGTGGTTTTTTTTAATTGACATGATCTTAAATGCTAGAGTCAATATATAGGGAAATTGTATATAACACCAGTCCTGTTTGTTAAAATTCGTTGTATCTTAGTTTCTGTTTACCCAGCTGAGCTGTATGTTCTTCTGCCATGCTACAAACGCGTTAACCTTCCATGTTTGCAGTGTGGTGGTTTTTGTGTTCTCTCCTCTTGTGTTAAAGATTTGTGGTATTAGATGAGATTGCTTCTTTATATAAAGTCTACAGTGGGGGGAAATCTTTTGTTTTAGCAAAGAGAAATCTTGACTGGTGTTACAGTGGTCTATTTCAATGATGTATAATTACGCTATTCCTTGGAATATTTTGGTCTATATTAGTGTCTAGGTTTATGTTGCTGTTAGTCATTCTTTGACAGCTTAATGATACTTCTTCCTTTGTAGTATAATCTCCCAAACAAGAAGTTAGATGAAATATTAAAAATAATAACAGAAGGTTGTACAAACATAATGATTGTTAAAGGTGTATTTTGAAGTAGCTTCCTCAGTAAAGACAGTGCTTTAATAAGGAAAACGTGTTTAGTTCCAGTGATCCATTACGTAGGAGATTTAGCTGGCAATTTTATTATGTTGCACTTACTGCTCTAACGCTGAAGGTTACTTACCTTGTTGGATCTAAAATAGAATTTCTGCACATGATGGTCCCCTGATCCAATTTTTATTTAGTGTTTTAAAAAGACCAAAGGCAATAGTTTTAGCAGGTGGTATGAAACAGTAGTAGAAGGTTTGGAATTTCTAACATGGGTCATTTTGGCAGAATCAAACTTCTATTACCATACACATATGCGCACTTGAAATATGACAGTGGAATACTTTCATAGAGGTGACAGGTATTGCAGGTGGGCTGCACTTAGTGTTCAGGGTTCTGCTTGTAACAGCACATGTACTCTCCACCTAACATTGTGAGTCTTTTACAAAATCCTAAAACTGAAATTCCTGGGGGCCTCTAAATATAGTCCTTTGGTTACTGGAGCAGACCATTGGAGTCTGATGTCCAATGGAAATGTATCTGGTTTTGTTGGTTCACTGGCTGTCTCTTAAGCACAGCCTCAACTGCATCTTAGCAGCTATAGGTCAAATTCTGCATATGACTTTTAGACAGAGGTTCAGCCTGTTGAGTACTTACTTTTTCTGGCTGGTGCCTGTTTTTTCAGCAGAGGAAACTTTGAAAAACAAAATAATGCTATATAAAAACCACATGACTAAATCTACTCTACAGTAGATTTCATTAATCCAGTAATACAATAGAAAAATTGTATGTTTTGATGTTATGAAGCAAGCTTTTTACAAATTTGTATTTCTAAGTTAACAAGAGCAATCACTGTCTAAGTATGCTTTTAATCACCTGTTACTTGGTGATTAAATCAGCATATTGTAGTTATGTAGTTAATAGGCTGTATTAAAGGGCAATTTCGTACAACTGCACTGAAAAATTTGACACGCAACTATTGAAATTAATATTTTTTTTCCTTTCTAGTGTTGAGTTATGCAAAGAGATGGTGGATGGGCTGAGAATAACCTTTGACTTCACACTTCCGTTAATTTTGCTCTACCCTTATGAACAAGCTCAATTTAAGAAGGTGACTTCATCAAAATTCTTTCTTCCTATCAAAGAAAACTCAACAAATACTAACAGGTAGGTGGGATATAAGGAGTTTAGTACCGTTTATCTCTTGAGAAGACTGTAGGAGAATGTGGTATTTGTGTTTTCTAACTTCTATTCAAAAATAAATATGATTCTGCATATTAGTATCTAATAGAAGGCCTCATGACTTTAGTAATTACTGGGAGACAGTCTCATCTGAGTAAATGTCTAACAAGATGTGTGAAACTAGAAGAATTTCTTTTGTGAGTAGCGCCCTGATCTCTCCAGTTCTGTAAATGTGTCTTAATTTCCTAGAAATCAGGAGGAACTTTCCCCAAGTCCTCCTCTGTTGAATCCGCCAACGCCTCAGTCAACTGACAGCCAGGCGACCACGGGCGAGCCGGCCACGCCGAAGAGGCGCAAGGCTGAGCCCGAAATCCTGCAGTCGCTGAGACGTTCCACACGCCACAGCTCCAACTGCGACAGGCTGTCGGAGAGCAGCGCTTCCCCGCAGCCTAAGAGGCGTCATCTGGAGACCCCAGCTTCCATGCCGAAGCTCTTCTTGCACCTGGAAAAAAGTAGGTTTTGGTCTTTAAATTGTTGGGCTAAACAGAGTGTAAAGTTCTGTTCTATTTTCTTTTTTTCTTAAATGCTGTGCGGACGATGAATCGAACGATTGAAGTGGGAATTCATTACTTTTTGTATCAATTATTTATCTCTGAGGCCTTTATTGCCAAAGGGAGAGCAATATTCTCTGTATTTCAGTACTGTATTTTTCCACAGAATTCCATGAACTCTGTTTCTGAGAGCCTATTTTAGGGGATAGCCCTTATTGAATTTCAGTGTTTAAGGGCTTCAAACATTTTAGCAGCAGGCCTTAGTTGCATTTCGTGGCTTACAGTTCCATAAAACAAGTCATGCATTTTATTTCTGATTTCTTTTGTGTTGTTTTTTCTTTCCTTTCCTTTTGAAGAAACCCCTGTCCATAGTGGGTCGTCTTCACCAATAACTTTGACTCCTAGCAAAGAAGGAAGCACGGTTTTTACTGGCTTTGAAGGTAGAAGAAACAATGAATTGAATGAGGTAACAGATTTTTATGTTACTACCCTAGATTCCATAATTAAAGGTTTTGTGGACCTCGGAGTAGGGCTATGGAAGAAAAGCTTTGGTTGGTATTACTTATTTCATCTTTGAATTTGTGGTTCTGTACAGACTAAATTATTTATGATGCTATAAAGATTTCATAATCAATGTTTTCATGTTTTATGTTTAGGTGTTGTCTTGGAAATTGATGCCAGAGAATTATCCACCAAGTGATCAACCACCACCTCCCTCATATATCTATGGATCTCAGCATTTGCTTCGGATGTTTGGTAAACTGATTAAACACTCTGCTCCATCAAAGTTGCCTTCTTTTTTTATTTTTTTTTTCCCAGTGCTCATATATGTGTGATTTTTCTGTTTGCTTTATCACATTTAGTTTTATTCTTGGCAAAATATACATTTTAATCTATTTGTGACTGTTAGGCAGTTTAGTCATCTTTTACTTGCTCTGTAAGTCTTCATATAAGAAAAGCCAAATCAGTGTTGCTTCCAGTACCCTCCCAAACATCATTATACCAAGTAGCATTCAATTCCTCAGCCTGTTTCTATTTAGTAAGGCTTTGAAAGATTACCGAGTAGCTTGCAAGAAGTGAGGTTTGTGGGGAGAAGAAATTTTTTAATTTCTTTAAATTTAAATTAGAGAAATATTCTGTATAATGGATAAAAGTAATTGAAGTTACTTTTGCAATAATAGGTTTAAACATTATTCCTTTTATTTACAGTAAAGCTACCAGAAATACTGGGGAAGATGTGTTTTCCTGACAAAAACCTGAAGGCTTTAGTAAAACACTTTGAAATGTTTCTGAGGTAATGTGACCTATTTATATAATAGTGTTTCTATTGTTACATAGTTCAAAATGTTTTGGATTGGCAATTTAAAATAAGATAATTTTCTATTACTACAAGAATATGATAAAATTGATACAACATTTTTCCAATAACAACCTGAGTAAAGATTAATACAAGATTTTCAGTTCTGTAATTCAAATTGAAGGGAACCTGAATTTCCTACTTCAAGTTTTCATAAACACAGTGACAGAGAACTGAAGTGTGAAAGTTTGTTGCTATGTATAGAATGACAAGTGTAACTTGATTAAGAACCCTCTTGTATGAAGAAATACAAAGTCTGCATTTTTTGATAGCACGATCTTGAGAATTTTGACGTTGCATTGATAATAGCAGGAGGAGAAACTTGTGCTTTAAAACATGTTCTTAGTTATGGCAGCTTTTAAAAAGAAATATGTCTTAACTGAGCTTTGAACAGAAAGGTCTCACTGTGGTGCAATGCAGTGGCTTGTAAAGATAGCCAAACTATTTGATCACGCAAGCTCCCCAGCTAGAGTCAGTAAGCTCATACCTGCACCATGATCAGCTTTGTTTCCCAGTTACTGTATCTATGTATCTACTGTATCTATGCAGGACAGTGAAGTGGTAGTTAGATACCTAGTGTGGCATTGTGTTGGGCAGCTTCAATACAGTGGAAAATAAAATTGCCAAGAAAATGTTGTAAATGGTAAACATTTGGAACAACTGTGGAAATTGTAGCTTAATTTTTGGCCAATGACTTCAGTACAGAAAAGATGTAATATTACACTAGCATAAATAAAAGTCTTAGTAGAGATCAGGGAGATGAAAGCTTTAATTGATTATAGAAAATAAAATATGTCTCTGGAAGCATTTAGTTGTTTAGTTTTGCTGATTTTATTTTGCATCTCTCTTTTGTCAGATCCCTCATGGCATTCAAATATCTTGAACTTAAACAGGACAGAAGTAGAGCTCATTGTTGGAAACCTGTTTTTGTTTGGAGTAAATATTTTTTAGGAACCTTAACTCCCTGTGGGTCAGATCAGTTTTTATCAGACCTTGTGTGTTCAGATTCTTCTGTGTTGATCAGAACAGATCTCTGCTCTTTAGCATCTTTAATGCAGTGTTTTTATACCCATTCTGTGTATAAGCTATAGTGGAATAGAACAGAGGGAAGGAGAATCATGTCCCCTACTCCTTATGCAAATAGAGAGGTGACTAAACTGAAAGTAGTATCCATATGCGTCTTATTTTTCTATCTGACCATCTTGTTGAAATATGTAGTCATCTTTAAATAGAAATAAAAATAAATCATGTTTCCTTGTCAGCTTTTTTAGGTGAGATAGAACTGTGCTTTTGAATAAATCTTGTGGTAGTTCCCACTTAGCAGGCTGTGGGCAGGCTTTGTGTTTGTGTGGAGTGCTCTGAGTACACAAGCTGCATTTCTTTTAGAAAAGATTTAACCAGAAGTGTGCTTCAGTCCTCAATACCAGGCAACAAGTAAACCAAAATGAACCCCTCAAGGCAAGCATGGCAAGCAAGTGTGACTATCACATATCTGTTACAACAAACTATTTGAAGGCTTTTTGTTTTTAGAAGTACTTCCTTTTTTTTTTAACAGTGTCAAAAAAAGCTTCCAGGTTACAGTTACTGCTGTAGGCAGCTTTTGGTCTTAGTAGCTTTGTCATAAATACTCTTCTTAGTCTGATTTCCTTATCAGCTATGCTACTGAGTATTCAAATAAGTGACATAGAAACCAGTGCAAATAATCTGAACACTTACTGATGATGCTTTAACACGTCTTTCATTTTTCATTTGGGTATTTATTTCTTTGTCCCATATATCAATGAAAGTGGTCAAACAATTACATTTTTTTTAGAAACTTGTTTATGTTTGATCTTTGTCACAGAAAAAAAAAAACCCTGCATTTTTTATTTCTAATTACAAGAGAAAACCTGTACTAGTTTTCCATTTTCACATTCTGTCTTTTCCTTTTTTGGAATAAAGGGATTAAGGATGTTTATTATAAGTATCAGTTCTATTCTGGCCATTTGAAGAGTGAGAACTGCCCTACAAGGTCTATATGCACTAAAGGACAGTAGCCAGTTTACTTACAGACTGGTTAATTTTTTTAGTGAGTTGCTCTTGAATGACAAGCTGAAGTACTCTCATTTTCTTTATTTTTCTAATAGCAGACAAAAGGTTGATATATGTGTTTGCATTAATAAAACTACTTCTGAATCTTCTTTGAAGTCTAGGTAGAGTAGCCCAGGCATAAGTAGTTTATGTATTTTTAAATAAAACCTTCATATAGTAGACAACTGCTTTAGTTCTTGCGTAGATACGGATTTAATTTTGAATCATGATTTTGTGGCTAAAATTTACAGCTTCACTTAACAGTTGGACTATTAATCTCATGTAGGCTGAGAAACTGAGATTTATTTAATATAATACTTTGTCTGGAAGCTTATTTTATTGAGTTTCCTCAATATTTGATAGGTGCATTAAATTTGCTTTGAGATGCCACATGGATAATATTTTCCAGTCATGTCTTTAGACTGCTGCTAGAAAAGATGATTCTTAGTTTCCCAGACAACATACATTTTTAGGGAATGTATCAGGAGAAAATGCATCTTTTGGACTTTCTTGATAAGTAGAAGCTGTGCCCTTTGTGCTTAATGCAGCTTTCCACAAGTGTGCATAATGAAAATTTCTTCATGGAGAACATTAAGGTTGATTTCTCAATTATAGAATTTGCAGAAGTAAAGAAAATCAGTTTCTCAAATTAAATATGAAACTCTGAGTCCTAAATAATTTATCTTGGAAATAATGCATAGTACTTGCAGTCTGAAATAGACTTTAATTAGACAAACTCACCAGTCGGTTTCACTGAATTTCACATGCAGTTTGAGTTTAATCTTCAGGAGCAAGCAGTGGAAGCTAATGGAGTAACTGGTGCTTAGTAGCTGGTAATCCAGCTAGTCGAGGACCCCTGATTAAATCTTCTTGCATGTTAATAGTTTTTGAGTAGAGAAAGTATTGTCTTTTAACTAATTTAATTATTTCAGTCATTTTTTAAATAAAATGCTCTATGTGCTGTATTTTATGACTTTCCTGTACTGTGAGGTGCCTCGAATGCCTCCAGAGACAACTTCAGTAATGAGAACTGATAAGCAAGAAGGTGCCAGTTTCTGTTTTCCATTAGTTTGAACGCAGCCTTGACTTGGAAAACTCTTTTGGGATCAGAGAGGTCACTTTCCAGGATTGTTGACCAACAGGAGCTACTTAAAAATTAGGAGACAACAGCATGTCTGTTTTTACAATAGCAAGGCCCATCTTCACTGAGGTAATTTCAGGACTATGTTTTAGGAAAAAGGGCAAAACAAACGGGTATAGCACTTCAGAAAGACACAGACATTTTGACTTTCATGAAATACAAAATAAGAGATAAAATATTTCTAAAGGATTGCTTCCAAACTTTCTAGGTTTTTTTTTTCAGATGAGGCCAACATGTATGATTTCAGATTATATATAATAATGATTTCATGATTAAGACCATTATTCTTAATGGTCTTTAGTTTTCTTAAAAATCCACAGGTATTTCAAACTCAGTATTTCCTGTAAGCTTAGATATCTTGGTTTGTTTGTTTGTTTTTGGTTTTTTCCCTGATGCTCTATGATTTGCTTTTATCTGTTGTGGCACTCTGCTCCATGGGTAGAAAAGTATTTTGATATCATGAGCATTTTCTGAGAAAGAAGCCAAATCAGAATGTGATGAAATTAAAGGACCATGATAATAAAATGTATATATAGAAAGATGGCAAGTTGTTTCAAGTAACCTTAAGAAATAGAGCTCTGTTTTTGACAGCACCCATTGAGTGTAGTAATTTTATTACATGTAACTGCAGTGGTGAATTATCACCACTAGTCTGTGCTAACGTACAGTTAATGAGAAGTTGTAACTATCTGAGGATGAAAAAATGCAGCGTTGCACATGGTGAATAGAATAGAAAACATCTTTAGTTAGGTGAAGTTGCTTTGTGGCAGAGTTCCTGCTCATTGTGAGTCATTGACAATAGTTGCAAGGTGGCAACTAACTAAAAATCAATTTCTGAAAGATCACGAAGAATGCAATTATGTCAGTGTTTCTTATATTGATCGTTAATTGATTAATATTATTGAATCATATTGATATTTTAATTTTTTTTGCCTCTCAATTTTTGAAATTAACTGGTTACTTGGCAAAAAATACCTGCATAACATAGCAGTTATGATATATTAGAAAACATTAGGAAATTTGGAGCTTATGTGTGAGAAAATCAAGTTTTTGAGTATAAATGGAGGTGTAGTTTTAGAAGGCACAAACATATAAATGAACACTTTTTTTTTTTCCTAAGTTTTGAAAGGAGGTAATTGTGCCTTATTTTAAGGCATCGCTACCATTTATTTGGGCTTTGCCATATTCATTGAGTGGGTAGAGAGTTAATTGCTATTTTGGGTCCTCTCAAACTTTTGGCACCTTTACATTGACTATTTTCTAGTCAATGAGTACCTGGTATCATAGAGGTTCCTATTTTCAGAAGGCTTTTTTTGTCTCCTTGGTCTGAAGAAAATGCTCATCTGTGCTTATTGTTCTTGTCTAAGGTTTGATTGCTTTGCCAAAAATACTTCCTGGAACTCCCCATGTGGATTGCTTCTCTTTCTTCTGCTTGCCAAATCACCAGGTGTCTGGTTATTTGAATGAGCATATTACTAGTCAATAGCTGAGGTTTGGATCATCCATCTAAATTGAGAGGTTGCCCAAAATACATTAGATGTGTTGCAGTAGCTTTTTTAGAAGGCAGCTCTGGGGGTCTGTGCTGGCCTTGCCACAAGTGGGTGTTCATTCTTAAGACAAACCAAGGCCTCCTGTATTGAGTTCTTGCAGGATTGCCCAAAGGACATGATCTCAGTTTCTGTATGTGGATGAGTGATGAGTCCAGCCAAGAAAACAAGCCAATTTCCTCCTTTGGCAGGAGGGTACTAGAATAAACATCTGAAACTTCAATTCACTTGTTCTCTTGACTGAAGTGGTGTTATGATGATGTTTGTGTTAGTGATCTTTTGTTCTTAACAGCCTTCCAGATGGAGGCAGACCTATAAATTGGGGAGGAGGTGGTGGCATATGCTTTTTGCGCAAAACTAAAGTCTTTTAGCTTTCAAATCCTGCATTTGAGTAGTAGTCTTGGAGAGAACTTTTTAATCTGAAAGTGACATTTCTTTTGATGAGGTGACTCATAGACTTAGGATCCATAATGCTCTTTTAGCAAATTCCTTTAGATAGATCATTACAGTTGCACTTCAAACATGAAACTGCATCTGTTTCAGGTCACTGATCTCAAAGCATCTGCTTACCTTTTAGAGCTCTGTAGTGGAAGTGTTTTAAGGTTTCATCTTCCTGGAAGCTTTTCCTTTGGCCGCTGTGTTCTTATACGTCAGTGGCTGAGGTTGTATTTCTGAAACTTAAGGTTTTCCATTTTTTGCAATTTTCACACTTTCACACTGTCCCTGAGTTTATTCATGTGATGGTAGCTGATGTTGAAAGTTTTTTTTCTTCATGTAGAGACTGTTCTGGTAATAAGTTGTATTGACACTGTCAAGACAAGGCCCTTTTTGTTACCAGATGATGCTCTTAAAGCTCATATTAATTCACTGACTCTTGTTGATAAATGTTCCTGACATACGTCAAATGGCCTTCTAATGTAGAGAGTGATATTTCTGTGGCTCTTTTTGGTAGACCCGCCTGTATAACTCAAATTCAGATGGTAACGTATTTGTGAGGCTATTGCGTGGACTCACCTGAGGTAATCTTCCTTACAGACTCCCACACTTGAAGATCAGAACATGGGAATTCCTTAAGCTAAGTTGCCCACATATCTGTTTCCCTTGTCTCCATCCCCTCTAGGTTTTTGTGAAGTATTTCCTCTACCTGTGGTAGAGAGGGAAATAGCTGCATTGTGCCATGTTACACCTGTATTCTAAGCATGAGTGTAAAGCATGAGTTTTCTTTTTGAGGACATGTAGATTTATGCATGTGAACTCTATAAAATGTATAAAAATTAAAAATAATGCAACAGGTGACTGAATTGATAAGGTTTACAAGTTAAAAGTAAAGAAACAGTTTCAGAGTAGGTTGATAGCAATGTGCTTTCTGATCTGTAGCTGGACATTGGCTCCCTTGGTCTTTAAATCTTGGCTCATGACTGCAGGTACCAGTGTACTTGATCCTGGAGCTATTTTATCTTGCCCAGGAGCAAAGAATTAGTGAAATATCCACTAGCTAAGCGTCTTAGGAGACTCCTAATATTTCTGTGCCAGTGTTCTGCACTGTGATGTAGTTTGAATAGAAAACAGCCTCCAAAGGGCCCTGTTCTTTGTGTACAGATATACAGGGGGTTGGGACAGAAGCTGGCCATGTGTTCTTCTGACAGTTTTCTCTCACTCTCTGCAGAAAATAATTTGTTAGCTCTGGGGTATTTTGCTTTTCACAACTGTTCCATGGAGAACAAGGAGATGTGCATTTGACTGCATGCATTCTGCCTGCATTTTTTTTTTTTTAGCTGTAACTGTGGCACAGAATCTCAGTTAACATTTCTCGTCTCTACCAACTGCCACTTTAGCATGCACCAAACTGGCACTTAAGACTGATGATCTTAAGCAAAAGTCGGGAAATTTGTAAGAGAAAATGAGCCTGTTTCCCATTACCTGCATTTAGAATTCTTGGAACTGTCAGCTACCCAATGCCCTCTGAAGGTTCCTTTGTTTTAGTGTTCTTTTACAACATGTTCCCTAGTATGATCCAGCTCTTAGTACTCTGTTTTATAGAATGTTATGCAAAGACACAAAGACTTTCGTCAGCCTCTGTAATCACTTGGAATATTAAGATGTGTTAATGAAGAATTATTAATTAAATACCAACTGTGGCTCATCTTAATCTTACGCTATCTAAGCATGTTAGGTGCACGTCTTAAATTTCAGGCCTTACCACACTCACTTCATGACAACCCCTTGTATCCCATAAAGTGATTGGTAATTAAAGTCAGAGGTCATAGCAGCTGATGACTCAGGTATTCATTAGCTCTTAAATTGTTCTAATTTCAATACTGGTTTATGGTGCTTTGAAACATTTTACATCAGAAACCATTTTAGGCCCCCCTATATATTGTTAATTACAGAGCTCCTTTGAATTAAGTATGAAGTTGACAACGTGCCATCTGAATTAATGAGAACATGCCACAGGATTGATTTCTTCTAAAACAGCTTGTATTTCTCACCACTTTTTCTAGAATTAGTAGGATGTAGCTAGTTATTGTTCCAGTTTAGCGCTTGTCTGGTGCACATGTTTAAGTACAAAATTGGGGATATGTGGGAAAAATCAACCTCCTTTCATGTATATGCAATTTTGTGCTGTCACAGTTTTCTCTGAACTCTGAGCAATTAATATACTTCTTAATAAGTTAAAATTGCTTTACATAGAGAATCTTGCCAGTATTCTTGGATACTTTTACTGTGTTAAGATCAAAGGTCATGCCTAATTCAGTCAGTGTTAGCAGTGAGTGAGGTTGGAGAAACACTGTCAGTTTTATGGCATTTGCATGTACTTTGTTTTTAATTTGGACTTTCTATGTCCAGAGTATTGGTTCTGCAAAACTGGTATTTCTAGCTTCCAATAGTGAAGTCATCAACCTAGCCACTGTTTCTTCAGAGAACCCAGAGTCTGCAAATGACTTTGTTTCCTGTTGCTTCCTACTCTAAGTCCAATAGAGAACCTGTAGCTAACGTTTTGTCGTGTTTATTGATACTGATTGTTAGTATCTGGGTATTTTTGAAGGTTTGGTTCCTTCTGAAGTACAGCATGATTGTGCCCTTGAGTTTAAGAACAGTTTTGCCCTTTTGCCCCTACTTATATATGAAGTGGTTTTGATTACAAAGGAAGGAGCAGAGATCATTTTAGCTGTTTGTTACTGGTGTTGGTAGCAGTACTGTTTATTCTCATTTTCAGTCCTAAACCAAGGAAACAGTTGTGTTTTAGCAGAGCAGGAAGACATAATAAAATATTGGGTACGTGGCTGTTAGAATAATATTTGAAGACCATCTTGCAAAAATGTGAAATTAAGGAACTGGATTTCAAAGGACATGTTTTGTCTTTGAGAGCCATATTTAAGTCTGATATGCATAAAAGATGGAGACCTTAAATGCACAGTCACATGAAACATGTGAAATCATAGTTTTACTTAACCTTGAAATACACAGTTTGACTTAATGGCTCCTGGCCATTTGTATAGGATACGGACATAGCGGTAGCTGAAAATGCTAGTTTAGTCACAAATGAATATAAAATGCTGAGCAGGTAATTTATAGAAGGCAGATCTCTCTTTTTTCCCCTTCTGTGATAGTTCTTTGAATTCTTTTTCTGAGTATAGCTTCAACTTTTGGAGTTTTTTTTATTTAGTTGAGCTTCAGCAATTTTTTTAATGCTATTTGGATTTCAGAGTGATAGGGGAAGACTGCTTCTCACTATGTAAAACTTGTGAAAAATAGGACAAGTCTTATGTATGCCAGATTTCAAAGTGTAATAATTCTTAATTCCCAGGCTGTGGTTTTGCTGAGCTTAAAAATTAATTTGAAAATAGAGTTTCTGTTAAATGTTTCATGTTCTGTTCTTTTTGTGTGTGTATGCTTTCTTCTCAGGTTTTTAGCAGAATACCATGATGATTTCTTCCCAGAATCTGCTTATGTAGCTGCATGTGAAGCCTACTACAGTACTAAAAATCCTCGGGCAATCTACTGACGCTATTAATGAGGATTAAATCCTACTATACATAGCCCATGACAATGCTATTCTGCTACGAGGCTACAAGATGAAGACAAAAAAGGAATTTAAACAACTTCTGGAGTTGAAGAAACTGGAAAATGTCTTCCATGATTGTTGGATTACGTAGGAATGGAGAACTACTTTTCAGAAATGTGTGTAGACAACGTTGTGAATCACTTAGAGGAGTGGATGTAACTCTGACTCCAGGCATATGAAGAAGCCTTATTCTGACTGCTAATGCATAGGACTTCACAGGACTAATAAAGAGGAAAGAAGGCAAAAGCAGATGCATTAGCAACAGGACGTTTTCATGAAGACAGATTATTGTGCTGTGTTTCATTTTAGCTCAGCCTCTCCCACCCGAGAAATAAGACTTGACTACACAGTTACATGAAGAGAGCATTTAACTGATATCTTATGGATTGTGTTCCTCACAAATTACACTTCATTTTATGAAGTTGTCATGATAGAAAGGATTGCTTAATGTAAAGGTGGCTTTGCTATTTGGCTAGCATGACATCTGCCTTAAGAATGACTGTTGCTTGAATGAAAGATGTGTTGTTTGCAAAATGCAAAGTAAAGGTGAATATAGCCCTTTCAAGGTAAGGCTGCCAGAGTTCCAAGCAGACCATATGTTGCCAGACGTTCAACATTTACCTGGCAATAAATGAAAATTATGAAAAAACTGATTTTCTACAAGTAAGTGGAGAAGTCAATAAAGCCATCACAGTTTAACTGGCAAATACTTCTTTTCTTAATAAAGTTCAAGTGGCTGCTGTGTAAATGTGTGATTTTGACTGTCTAAAACATCTTGTTTGCTCTTAATTAGTATTTTTGAGGGTGCTAAGTGTGTGTATAATGAGAAGTGGGAGCACTGACAACATATGGAGAGAAGCCTTTTCTGTATCCTTGGCTGTTCTGCAGACTTCAACGATGTCTCTTTAGACAGTTTTAGACACTTCTGCTCTGGAAATAGCAATTCAGTGAGAACTGAGTTCCTAGAAATCTGACAACACATTCAGTAGAAATTAATTGAAACATAATTCTTGTCATCAGAACCTCATCCATGACTTAGGACACTGGCCTTCAGGATACTCTGCTACATCAAGATAGACACAGATTTTAAAAACACTGGGAGAAAGTAGGACTCTGTCTTACAGACTACTGCACTAATCACTGTTACCCTTCATGGTTCAGAAAACTTCTATTAGAATGCTACCTCTAATGCAAAACTCAAGTTCTTCACAGACTTGCAGAAACTAGTAATATGGAGGAATCATCTTTCAAATGTAAATAGCAAGCTTAATCTAAAGCCCAAGGAAATCTGAAGTCTACTGTTGGCATTCATTGTCACTTTTCAGAGGTGTGCTCAAGCTTCTGAACCGAAAAAATAAGTATTACCTTGGTTTTAACAGTTTAGGTTCTGCTTTTTAGAAAAAAAACGTCCATGAAGAGTCTGTTAAACTTAATGGTTGTTAAACTAATGTTTGGCATGGATGCATGCAGATTTGGTGATTGTTAATTCTAAGGATTACCAGTTAGCAGTACTACTCTTTTTAAAATGCTTTTCTGTTGTACTGAACAAACCCCTCATTCTCATTCATTTCCTCATTCTCAAGTGAGAAGTTTTGAATTCCTAGCAGAGTGCATGTGTGCCAAAATCCACTTTGCCAGTGTTCCACTCTAGGTTTAAACCCTGTTTCTCTAAAAAGAAAATTCAGCAAAACACTAATGACTATCTAACATGAGATTAGTCTAGGAATGCTGCCTGAAACTTCGTTCTTTATCCCCTCTGTTGTAGGAATGTTAGTGTATAATGTGGCAGATCTGGGTTTGTTCCACTGTTGGTATCTGTGAGTATAAGGCAAGTTATGAACATGGTTTAAACCTTACTGTGTGACTGTATTTAACCATGAAAATGGAAATTTCTGCTTGCAGGGGTTAGAAATACTGTTGGTATTGCCTTGCTGATATATTATGGTGATGCTTAAAAGATGCGAGGGGGGAAATTCTGGAAGTCCAGTTAGTGCAGTCTTCATGTGAACAAATCTTTTCATTAAATTCCCTTGGAGCTGCTGTTTGATATAATGTTACAAACTATCTTGCTCTCATAACAACCAAAAACTTTTCTCAGAGGCTACACCGTTTTGTGCTTCTTGACACTTCTAATTGATACAACTTTCCCAGATGCTACATAATTGAATAAAAAAAGTGAAGACATATATTCAAGTACAGTAATGTAGACCTTTGACACCCCCCTTCCCTACTATCACTCTTGACTGCATTCTTGGTTTTACACCTGATTTATTTACTCTTAAGCTCAGCAGTGGGAGAGACGTGCAAAATCTTCAACCAGATTGTGTAAGAGGGGTAGCTCTTACTAGTCTTGAAATACATAGGGGCTTACCCTAGTGTGGGCCCCAAAATTAATTTGTATGTAATGTTTAAGGGTTCTTGTGGCTGGGGGAAGCTGAGCAGTGTAGCTACACTGTTGGTGTGAATCTGTAGGTCTTTGATCCTTGAGTGATCAGATATGTGATGGGATTCATACCCATCTGAGATGATGAAAGATACACTGACCTGTTTCTCATTCCATGGTCGCTCTTTGTAGAGCTACTCCTATCAGCATTTTCTAACCTGATTCAGTCAAAATGTCTCGGATTACCTGAAGGAATGTGAAAACCTGATTGAAGCAGGCTAGAGAGCCTTCAGGGGAGCAAGTCTGCCAGCAGACTTCAGAGACAGTCTGCTGCAGAGGAGGAGCCAAGCTGAGAAAGCAGGATAATGGACACTGATAGTTTACAGCAACATACCTGCTTGTACAAGTCATGTGTGCTCTGCTTCCAAAGGAAGGGAGGTTGTCTGCGTATTTAAGGAAAGTATCCAAGTGTAGTTACAGTGCATACTTAAACTGGTATGCCTCCATGCTGAAGGCAGATCCTTGCACTTGCCTTCAAGAATGGGATACTCCCAACGGGTGTGGTGTCAGGTTTTGGATATGACTATTCTTGGGAAAAGGGAGAGAAAAGCAATTGCAACCTAGGTACAGAAGCAGGTAACTGCAGCTGCAGTGGTGTGGAAAGAGTGCTGCAGTTTATGTGCCAGAGGGGCTGGATCTGTGCTGGTACCACAGATTTCGGTAACTGCTCTGACTGTCATCCTGAAGCTGCCTGAGTAACTGGACAGTGGGCCACAGGACTGTGAAACTGACCTTAAGTAGGGCAGTAAAGATTACCAAAGAAGAATAAATGAACAGAGTATAACTTCAATATTATTCTGATTTATTTGTGATATTAGGCTTGGTTTTGTACATATCATGCTTCTGAGAAAAGAAGTGTACTGTTCTTTCAAGTGCACTATATAGAGTTGCCATATTGCCTTTTGTTTTGCTACTGTGTTTTTCAAGCTCCAGTTTCAAAGCTCAGGCTTTCATGTAGGGTCCTATTTTTCTGAGATGACCAATGCAGAAGTAACCAAGTGCTAATTTAAAGAATGTTACGTGTCCCATTCTGAAAGCAAGCCTTACGCAGATCTTAGGGTTTCCCGTGGCACTTGGAGTGGGCTAATGTCGTGTATATTGTCAGCTGTTATGTCAGGAGCGTTTGATGGGAACTTGTCAAACAGCAGTGTGCTCTGAATTATGCCAAGAGGAATATTTGTAGTCAAAGAGGAAATAAAAAGCTGATTGGAAATAAAAATCTGTTAGTGCTTTTCATGTTTGTATCATAAAAAATGTTATTGAGACATTTGGGAAATACACTGGTGAGATTGTTATTGGAGTTAAAATGTATATGTATATATTAAATCTTTAATTTCTTGAGAATTATACATCTTCCCTGCTGGAATCATAAGCATGTTTCCCAAAAAGTGTGTATACTGGGGTGGAAATAAGCTTTTCAAGGCATGGGGAGGGAACATGTATTATTCTTACCTGCGTCTGAAGTCAAGCCTTTATTGTGGTAGTTAGCTGTAGAAAAGTATAATGCACAGTGTCATCTTAACTTTTGGCCTGACACGTTTGATTGTTTTTAATTTCTTTACCTATTAACAGAACTGGAAAGCAAGTTTGCACTTCAGAGAACGCAGTCTGACACTCTAAATTCAACAATAAAATGCCAACTAGCCACAGCAAAAGCATACTTAGGCCAAATGCATAAAAGTACATAATTTGTCCTGTGTACTCTAGAATCTTTGTAGTATGAAGTGATCACCTTTAATTGCGTGAACAAGTCACCTATTTAATTTCCTATGTAAATGCAGCTCAGTGTCATGAGGTTCCTAGGAACAAGTTTCTAGATGGTACATTACATTTGCAGTGTGCTTGACTGTAGTTGGTACAACCTTGATGTGTTTACATTGTTTTTTCACTTGCTCATGAAACAATGAATTTGGAGGCATTTTCAGCTTTTTGCATAGCTGCATCATTTTTCTGTATGAAATTAGCGAATAGAGCTACTACGGTTCTACAGGCAGAGGTGGAAACAATGCAATGTTTCTGTTTTGGTTTTTGAAGGTTTTTACTTTGATGACAATACCCCTCAACCCCCACAATTTCCAAACCAAAATTTGGAATATATATTGCCTCGGGAAAATGTCATCGGCAATGACTGAGTGGCAGATGTAGATGCTTACTAAGATCTAACTTAATGCATCCACCCTATTGCATGCATTATGTATTTTCCCCTTCTAACTCATATAGCAGATGACTTTTTTGCATTAAGACTAAAGATTATAGCAAGCTGAATAAAATCAGTGAATTATAAACTCGTGCTCAAAGATGAAAAGGAGAAGACTTTAAAAAAAAAAAAAAGTATGAGGGGGCAAATGAAGTGCACATTGTTCCTTCTGTCTGTCATTTGAGAGTGGTCACTTGTATGTGAGCTGAGTAACATCATGAAGAGAACACATCTCAGATGCAAGTTGATAAATCTCAGCACTAATACAGACCTTTAAAAATGCTTCTAAGGAGTGTAGCAATTTCTCTGCTCTTTTGTTGCTAGAAACGGCAGAAAGTTTTAATTGAAAAATGCTTTTTGTCTTATCAATACAAGATACTGGGTCTACTCAGGAGAGCAACCCAGGTGTTAAAGCTTTGAGTCATACAATATGTTCATGGGGATATTTCGGTGTGATGCCAGAAAGCAAAGTGTTTATATAGCAAGAAATGTAGAGATAAATGTGTTTAATTCCTGGAAAATGAACAGCAGACACTTCCATCACAGCAGTAGCATTCAAGTTGTTTTTCTAATATTGAGCAGATGTTCAGTTTATTAAAATTTTTCTAGTCTTTAAGCTATTATTAATTATTACTAATATGATAATTAAGTTATTAATCTTTAAAGTCCTTGAAACAAAAATATTTCTGAAGTACTTTCTCTACTTCCCTCTTTATTAGCTTATATGTTTCTAGTAGTCTAGAGAACTGCAAAACCATGCTTAAAAGGTTCATGGAGAGGAGGAGGATGGTTCTGACTCAGACTAAACAAGTTGCACATAGTTTTCTAAATGTTGAAAAGTTTCTGATTCCTTCTGAGGTACAATCATCACATCTGTGTTACATATAATTGTTTTTATTTGTGGACTTGAAAGTAGAGCCAAAATGAAAGAGTCAGGTGAATTGAATGGTGTAAATACCTAATCGAGTTCACAGATAATTTAAATATGCTTGAAATTAGTTCTATTTATTCAGGGAGGGAGCCGTTAGTTTTATATATGGCTTTCTGATTTGTCTTGGTTACTTGATGCCAAGCATTTTAAATGAGGGCCTTTCTCTAAAGTGTAAAATTGATTAAATGTCAGCATGAGTAATGAAAACACCAAATTTTGCCTTTAATTTTAATTCAAACATGTAACATTGCTACCATCCCATGTTATAAGCAAAGAGACATTCTGTTCTTCTTTTTGCAGAAGCATCTTAGAAATACAGTGTATGACAAATCTGCTGCCATGTGGCTGGCCTGGTGAAGCTGTCATTCTCAGTGGCAGGACAAAGCTAACCTGCAGCTCTCCATGAAGTGCATTCAGCCCACACAGAAGGTGCTCATGGTCTTCCACTGGTGGCGGGGGCATTGGTAAGCATGCAGTGAGGCAATTCTCAGATGGAATAAACCTTCACAAGTTGCCTCTTAGTTTGTGTCTCAATGACAGCAGTACAGTGAATGCTTGTGCAGTTGATACATAGTATAAGAGTTTTCAAGGCTTACAACTTTTTGTTTTTCAGGCTGCTGAGTTAAAAAATTTACAGTAGTTCTGTTTAAGTTTCACATGCATGATTGACTAGGAAATAGATTTTACTAATTCTTTTTAATTAGGTTAATGAGGAAATTAATTTTTCTTGCTGTGAGTGACTACTGCAGTGATATAACTTCTTTGGCACCAGAGATGTGAACATTACTTTAAAAAATCATTTATTAGAAACACGGTGAGTAGTAACTAATTGGACATTTCATAAAGAACTTGTTTACTGGCAGATGGATGATATGACACATGCAATGTATATACAGTATTGCCAACTGTAGGCCTTAGAAATCATGAGTCAGAGACTTAAAAGTCTTGAGAGTGGTTAAGAAAATGTGACAATTAACTCCTGTTCTTTGGGCCCCTAGGGTAACATGAGTCAAGCTTGCAACAAGTCTTGCTTGAGACTTTAGAAGAGAAAATGGGGTTTTGGCTAATCACATGTCCTTTAGAGTGGGAGCTTTAGAAAAAAAGAACAAAACCTTGCAAGCCTGACAATAAAATGATGATTTGGCAATGCTCTAATAGAGTAGGATGTCATTAATCTGAAAATAATCAAGAGACTGAATTTGTGAACATCTGTGTGAACATAACAGAAGTCTCGGATAGTGAGGTTTTCTGGGTAGGACAGTTATATCTACTAATCTACAAAACAGTCTGCCTTTGCCAAAGGCATAGATCTAAATTTATAGATTCAGATTTTTAATTGTTTGGAATGGCTATTAATGAAGTGAGAAAAATAAATTGTTTACCATAGTAACAGAATTACCCTGTACATGATGATGAAGTTGATGGAATCATGCATCAGAAGAAAACAGGAAACAAGATGAGAACTCCAGCGTTTCTATGCTGTATGTGCAAGCCTCACGTGTTGTTTATTGTTAGACCCACTCTGAATTATTTGTCTCTCTTATGTTGTGACAAGACAACAAGTTGTCACTGTTGCCTTAGGCTCAGCTATGTCAAAGGTAGTAGGTGTCTAAAGAAGAATCTAGACTGAGATCAGATACATGTAAGCTAAAAGGAGCAATACACAAATCCTTTCTTTTTCTAAATCTAGCACAGCAATCTGTATGTAGTTGCCCTAGTTTTTTTCCAGCAAAGTTGTTTAGATATTAAAAAGACAAATGGAGCTTTTAGCACCTGTGCCAGGTTTGCAAGGCCATGTGGGATATACAGATTGAACACCAGTCTTTGCACTCAATTCTGCTGGAGGACACGTGCAACTTGCCCATAGTAGTGCAGCAAGAGCAACTGCTGTAACAGGAGGAGCAGGCTGGAAATGCAGTGCAAGTCCTTTTGATACACTGATTTAAAGGTTGATTAGGAAATGGGCAAGCTAGGTTTGGTATTTACTCCACCTGAGAAGTTTTGCTATGCACTCTATTGACCCCATTTCATGAGGTTTCCTTTTACACTGCACGTAACACTGTCTCACTGCACAGAAAGGACAGTGAGTCAGATCTAGAAGGAGAAATTTTCTTCCTTGTTGAGCTGGAAAGTAATATTTCCACTTGCTTGTTCTGATTTTCCCATGCAGCTTTTGGATTCCTTTTTTTGCACACCTTGAGGACAGCCTTGGCAGCAACCTGCTAGGAGACACTGAAGTACTTTATATGAGGAAGAACAAGCCCAGGTTGTGAGGATTTTGAATGGGTCAGAGTCCCACTAAAAATCTGAAAATTTGCATTCCTCTGGTAAAGAACAAAACAAACAAAAAAAACACCCACATACAAAAGAAGAAAAAAAAGCCAACAAACCAAACCCCCTCCCCTCAACTTTTTCTTTCTGTCACTGCTTAAGTATGTAGGGTAGGATTCAGCCCAACAAATAGAGATGATGTATTTGACATACCCTTTGTCTGGACAAATTCTGTAGTCCTTGGACAGAAGAAATACTTCCAGAGTGGTGTGACTGATCTTGCCCTGGAGCAGGTGTAGAACACAGGCTTTTGAGCCACAACACCTACTCTCTGCTTAGAGAGAGAATCAAGATGCAACAGCTCAACACAGACACATGGGCATACATTTAGGAGAGGGGGTTCTTCCCTGCACTATCTATAAATTCAAATTGATTTAGGGCATTCTAAGAGATTTTACTTCATGGTTTTACCTTCCTTAGGGGATTTTTGTAAATATAAATTACTCTCCCTTCAAGCCCAGCAGAAGTTAGCTGTTATTCTACCTAGTTATTATTACAAGAGCATTTGGCTACTTGTAGCACAAGAAAAAAGATAGAAACTTGGAAAAAATAAGTGCACAGAACATGTGAAGAGTAACTGTTAGCTGTGGAGGGAGAGAGCTGGAAAATAACTGGTTAATGTGTGCACAGTGTGCAGTTGAAGGCAGACAAACCAAGCACAGAGTAAGTATGATCCACATTATGGTTTTGCCTGCCTCTCCTGCAACATTTAGCCCATCTTTTCAGGTGTCATGTAGGTAAATGCAGCCAGTCAGTGAAACTTGTGCTTTGTCAGATCCTGGAGCAGAGATCCTATGCTGCTCACCCTACAGAAGTTGTTGCTAAAACACTGGAAAATCTAGTTCTGCTTAGGGAGAAATAAACCTCAGCTCAAACATCCTTCTCATTGTAGGACTGCACTCTTCCCCAGTCCCATACCAATCACAGTTTTTAATTGCTCACATCAATCACTGTTTTTCTCTTCAGAAACCTGTGATGCAAAACCAGTAGAGGATGCAACCTGGGTTCAGTTTTACCACTTTCCTTACCTGGCCTGTTGCATCAGTGTGAAAGGAACCATGCTTTGTGTACTTCATGGACGGAAGCCATGCAGGGGGATTTAAGTAGTCAGTGACACCTTGGAGCTGTGTAGCAATACACACACTGCCTTGCTCTGAGTGTGCCCTTGCCTGCTTCTCCCTGGCTTGGAGGGAAAATGCCTATGGTTGGTGGCTAGAAGAGTCTTGTTTTAAGGCTGTGTTTGGATTTGGGAGAACAGCTGGTGTATGAGGTGTGTGCATGGTCCACGTGGTACTAGGAAAGAGTTTGAGGACAGGTAAGCTGTGAGCTGCTACATGGATTTGAGACTGGATGCAGCACAAGGTTTCATGTGGTTTTGCTTAGGATTTGCAGTAGGTTTGCCCCAGCTTGTGTTGCAGGCGTGGCTGCAGTGCCACGTTTGTGTCATTCGGTGGCAGAGAGGATAAGGTGAGGTCTTCCTCTGGTGCTCTGACCTATGTGGGCTCCCAGGATTGCTCGACAACCTGACATTATTGCTTTTCCGTTTGTTAGTTTTTCTTCCTTAATATTAATTTGAGATGTTACACTTGAGAGGCGGCGGGCGTTGGCCGAGTGGCGTAGGCCCCCGCCTGTGGAGCCGGCTCCTCCTCTGAGGACACCGGTTCTAATACTGGAGGAACTCGCTGTCGCCATCGGCCGTGGCAAGATGAACCTCAGGAGTAAAGGGAGTGGGGCCAGTTCCTTGCACACTGTGCCTCACCTAAAAAATCCATTGCGCAGGCTTATCCCAAGATCTTCATTCGCGAAGTCCAGCCAACAACAGCAGTAGGTTGGTTTTCAGGTCAAGCTCTGATGAAGATGACTGCAAGGCATTGTGAAAGGAGTTATTTCTGAACATATATTTTTCTAAATATTTCCATACTTAAGTTTAAGGCCACATGAATCCTTGTCTGTAAGACGCTACATTTGTCATTTGTGTGAACATTTGGTTGGGCTGAAAAACATAACACTCTGTTTTGAAGCCCTGTTTAGATTTCCCTGTTATGCTCCTTCTTTATGTCCAAACAATCTTGAAGCTGTTTTATCCTAGGGCTATTAAAAAATGCCCCAAAACTACCAAGATGCAGCAACACTTGTATTTGGAATCAGTTGAAGCTACTGAGTGTCTGGAGTGAACTTAGCTCTTAATGTGTCAAGTTACTTTAAGAAATAGACTTGTGAGTAGTCATCAGAGCTAACAAATCTCAAACCCCCAATTTTGTTTCCTGGAGTCCATCTGGGACACCTGTGTACAGAGAACAGATGACAAGAAAGGGTAAGAAATTGGGCTTTCTTCACTGAAGAGATTTGATGGAGACTGTTTGGACTAGAGCGCTCAATGCCTTGACAAGCAAGTGCTGGGGATGGTATTGCAGGGGTGGTGATGGAATTGAGTGTTATGGGCTGAGAAGGTACAGAAATGCAGAGGAACTGCTCAGGAATAGGGTGAACAAGTGGATTTTGTGGACATGTAGTACATGCTTTCTAAACCGTGATGGATGTAGGCTTCTCTCTCACTACAGATGAAATGATGAAAAATTCATAAGGACAAGAAGCTCATTTTCTGGGACAGTCTAGATGCAATTAGATTAATATTCAGAAGGTTGTAGTCTCCCACCTGGGATTTAAACTCTGGATTAGAAGATTAAAACTGAATCACCGTATGCTGCTCAATCTCCATGTGTAATTTCGTAGTTGTTCCTCTAAATAATTAATGAGATAATGCTCTCTGTCAAGTAATCGGTTTGGGGTTCACTCAAGGAGAATTAATATAAAGTCCATCAAACCAGATCGGATTTTATTAAGAAAACCATGATTAAAGTTTCAAACTCTAAATGAAGACTTCTTAATTATACTGTTCAAGTGAAGAGGAAGAAATATTTAGTGTATTAAAAGATTATAGAAGACACCTCCATTTCCTTTGATTTCATCTCAGAGCAAAACAGGAAGAAAATTCACATCTTCCTCTTAGAAAAAAATCGAATTTGACAAGTCTTGTGGGGTTATGAGTGGCAGGCCTGAAAGCACAAAGGGCAAATTAGTCAAAATGTTTGGGTTTTTTTTCCAAAAATTGCTCTCCCCTGGTTTGACAATGCCATTTCTTTGAATGCAGGGTTTTGCTAGGTATTTTTCGAATCATCTTGTAACATTTATTGTGCTTTAGCTGATATGAGACAGAGCAAAGTGAAGTCAGCACCTTTGCCTCTGATAAATGGCTTGAAAATTGTAAATGCAGCTGCCTGCAAAGACAGGGAGATGCACATAGTTTCCACCCCTGAAAACTGGGGTTAGCAGTGGTCATCCACTAGTCAGAGTGGGGGCAGTTTCTGTGCTGTAATCTCATGGTGACACTGAACAGGGCACAAGGTAATGTGAACAGCAAGGAGGGGTCTGGTTGACTTGGATATCAAGTGTTTTCTATGCTCTCTGCTTTGCGGTGGGAACTTATTTTAACAGTGTTATTGTAGAGGAGAAAGATGTATGTGACCTGCATTAGACTTCTTTTTAAGGGGTTTAATTAATGCTTAATATTTGGCTGGAAATATTAAAAAATAGGTTTGGGGTTTTTCCTACAAGAATGGGAAGTTGCCCCTTATTTTTGAACTTTTATATCCAGAAAACATTTATAACGAAACACATAAATATAGAGCTAGTTCTCTTTCCATCTTATCTGGAGGAATAAAGAGATAAGAGACTGGAATTCTAAGTCTTCTTCTGATAGTAAAAAACTGTATCTTCAACAGTAAGCAGAGTATGCAACTGTCATTATAATGAGTCAAAAGTAAAATTTTATTAGGCTGTGGACAAGTCCTATATATCTCAGCTTCCATGCAGTGTGTTTAGAAGAGTACAGTATGTATACTGCCTTTACAGTATAGCAAGTATGAAACTCATTGTTATGTAAGCAGTCATATATAACCAGACATGCTTCAAACCACATGGTTTGAAGAGAAGCCCAACAAACTTTGTTCGTAACTTTGTTTCACATGTACTTTTACTTGTTAAAGGAAAAAATGCTTTCTGCAAAAATCTAACATTTTCTATGAAGGAAAACCAATTTCAACAATTTCCTAAAAAGCCCACAGTTATAATTGCAGTTTTAATTAAAAAAATGGCTGAAAAATCAGAATTCAAAGCAATTATCAGCAATAAAATGGCAAAGTGGAGCTCACTGAGGATTAGTGTTGAGCCTAACACTCACTTCTGTATAAATGACCTAAAATAATAATAGAAAAAACTTACACATCAATCAAATTCACGGATGGTATCAAGAGGCTGCAAAGAAAGCAGAGACGACAGATAAACAACCAAATATACTACAGAGTTTAGAGGAAAAAGGAACATTCAAGGACGAGATACAACTTTGATATGTGTAAGGTTCTTTTGTGGATTAAGAGAAGGCTAAAAATGCAAATGTGTTTGCAGAAACACATGGACACTGATTTCATCAGGAGACACGGAGAGTCTTATATAACTTGACCTCACATCCTGTAACTGGGGGAAATTGGCTTATTTTAACCACAGTTTTTGGTCTTGTGAGCTCTGTGCCTGAGATCTGCAAAGAAGCTTCGGGATTTTGTTTTCAGACACTGCTGGAAAGAGAGAAAAGCTTTTTGAATCTGCTTTCCCAGTTTTGTCAATGCCTATACTTTAAAAGGATAAGGTTTGGCTGGTGCTATATTTTGACTGTGGTGGGAGACTTGCCCTTTACCAAAAGCTTAAAGAAAATCAATATGCCAGTGAAAGTGGTTGACTTTGCATCCCTGAGTGATGTGGTGGGTCAGTATGGGGCTAAATGTGCCATCATCCACCTGTGTCTGGTTACTTCCATAGCCACAACATAACTTTCTTGTTTTGATTTGGCACACATAGGGCTGGTTGGAAAAGTTGTTGTATTTAGCACAAGGCTATAAAAGTGTTTCAGTTTGTTATCCTTGGGTAAAGGACAAGAAAATAATACTCTGCCAGACAAGCAAGTAGCCAGGAAACAGATGACCAAATTGATTTCTGGCTAGTAAAGGACATTGCCTGAAGAAGGGCAATAGTACTTATAAAATGAAAAAGGTTGTTTTACAAGCAGCCTTTCTTTGATTATGAGAAAAAGGCAGATGTAAGATGTCTGCAGAGACAGGAAGAGATGAAGCTTCAGGAAAACCCTGGAATTTCTGCAGACACAAATCTAAAAAAGTGGTGGAAAAACTGAGGCAGTGTTTCATATGTTGCTATTTTTTATTTGCTTTTCTATATGTCTTTGTTTCCTGCACTGAGTCATATGATTTTTTTCTTTTAGACAAAAGTTGGCAAAATTTTATGTTTCTGTTTTCATGGATCCCTGAAAAATAAAATAATAAACCAATGTATCTGCAAAGGCAGTTGCATGCATCAGAAACTTGGAAAAAATTTTAGGGGGAATACAGAGTAAATCAGGCTATGCGATAAAGCTGCTCATGGTCTAAGATTATTGCCATCCTACCAAGGCCTCAAGTAAGGGTGTGCACATTACTTCAAGACAATATCTGAGGCTGTGGGCAGCCACTGCAGTGGCCATATTAAGTTGAACAGTGATTTAAGAAGGGCTGATTTTTGTTGTCACAAATAATCAAAGCAATGTTGTTGCAAGAGTGAATATACCTTTGCATATAAGATGGTTATCTGCAGGGCAGTGGGAGGAGCTGGTGGAGGGGAAAGCGAGCCTGGTAACTTGGTCTGAAGAACCTGTGGCTCAGGCCCACCAGATTCATAAAGGATTGAGGACCTCTACACAGGACTGAGTAATTTCACATCTTAAACCCCAGATTTTTATCCTTACTCCCCATTCCTTAAATTAATTCTTTAGATAGACAGTCATTCATACTTCTCTTTGCCACGTGTTTATTATTTTGTTTCTGTACCCACTTACAAATACATGTTGGAGCAGCAGTAAGAAGACAAGCCTCTATACTTTTGATCAAGTTTCCAAGTCACTGGTTAGAAGATTAGGCAGCTTCTCTCTATTCCACTGAATCTTTAATAATTTTTTGCCCAGAAAGATGACTACAACAGGAGGGTGGAGGAACACCCCGAGCATAAAAGCTGCAGCAGGACGGTTGGGATAGTAAGTGAAACCTGTACAAAATAATTTGGTTAAAATGGAAACTTTCCACCTCCCTGTCACACAGGAAATGACTTTTTTCTGTGTTGCACAGGGCCCAGTACAATGAGCAGTGCAGGAGAAGACCGTAGGCTAGAAGTTCTAACCTGATAGAATCCTCAAGGTTGTAAAAGGCCTTGAAGATCGAGTCCAGCAATAGGCCTGGCACTGCCAAGCCCACCACTAAACCATGTCCCTAAGTGCCACATCCACAGGTTTTTTAAATATTTTCGGGAGTGGTGACTCACCCACATCCCCGGGCAGCCTGTTCCAGGGCTTGACAAAACTTTTGGTAAAGCAATTTTTCCTAATATCCAATCTAAATGTTTCCTGGTGCAACTTGAGGCTACTGTCATAACCATGACTTGGGCAGGTGTGGCCACACTAGTGGCAGGCTTTCTGGTGTCCCTCTGCAGTGTCTCCTGGCAAGTCCAGCTGCTTCCTTGTTCCCAACTCTGCCTGTTGCAAATCCAGTGGAGGTGGCACTCTGCAGCTAGGCATGAAGAAGGCAGACACTGCAATGGTTGCTGCTGCAAAACCTGAATCCCCCAAGACCTCTAGCACTTGGGTCTCTGACTTACAGTGCAGATAATGGTATAGAAGGGCTGTTAAAAATCAGCAACTTATTTGGATAATGCGGTAGCAGAAGGGAGGTGAAGGTAGCAGACCTCTTGACCCTTGCATTTTGCTTGCTTTTCTTTCTTCACAGTAATGGGACATCTGTAGGGTGGGATGGAAACTTTCCCCATTTCCAAGATGCCACTTTTTCCAATGCAAATTCTTTTCTGTTTTCTTCCTCAAAACCGCTGTTGTGTTGCATGTCTGGGTGCTCTGTGGATCATGCAGATTGGGTGTGGAATGCCTGCCTGCGCTCTCCTCCCTGCTGATGGCAGGCAAGGAACATGGGCTGCAGAGGAGCCCCAGAGGAGTGGGGCTGGTAGGATGGATGTGGCCCAACAAACATTGTCATGAACCAGTACCCTGCATTTTTGAGGCAGAGATTATTAATGTTGACCTTTGGTGTGTTTTCTGGAAATGGCTGCTCTAAGAGTTCCAGTTAATCCCAGTGCCAGCAGGTCATAAGCACAGACTTTGTGCATGTACTCAGTGTGGCTTGCTTCTGCACAGCATGAGCTCCTGCAGCATGAACCTTATTTCTGCAAACCCCTAATAAGCAGTTTGTTGTACATTTTGAAATGTACTTAATTCTACAATAACTATAATTCTATAACTTAATTCCATAATATGTTACAGAAGGAGTTTGACCACTGGCTAGCTGCTGGAAATACAGCTTTAAGCATAACAGCTGAAATGTTGTTGAAATTATATTTTCATCTTTATGATAAAGAACCTTTGGATCAGTCAGCCTAAATGATTTCATGTGGGTTTTTTGGCCTACAGTTGTTAAAAGACTTAAAAATCACCACTTCAATAAAATGACTTAAGGAAGATTTTTTTTAATTGCAAGTTCATTTTTCATGTTTTGTTTTTCTCTGGTGATTGTAGCAAGTCTCTGCTTCTCATTTAATGAAAGCATCTTAACTTGGCAGGACAACAATTTCACAAAATATAGAGATTTTTAAATATGAAAAAAAAAAAGGCAATTCAAGTGCTTACTGTGAAAAAAACCCCAACTTATCTCTGTCAAATGAAATGACAGGTTTTACTCATGTATTTAACCTAAGTTTTAAATCACTGACTTAGGGGTTAACTGTATTGTATAATTAAGCATACTGTAGAAGGATCCTGTGATTTTATGGGAACTTGAAATTTGCTTCATGCTTTCTAAAATGCTTTCTCAATAGATTGGCCACTTCTTATAAAATAGCAGCTGGGAGTAGTGAACCCTCAGTAAGTCCAAGTTGATCTATATTCTTCAGAGATGTGCTGCATTGTTTTTAAATGTTGCATTCATGCCAACACTATAATCTCAGCAGAGTTACTGGATCATGTCATAGGGCTTTCTGGGTTTTATGAAGTCACTGCCTCTCAGTCTAAGTGCATCACTATTTTAATTGATCTCTGTATAAAAGCTGTCTGTATTTTTAGAGTTACAGCCGTAAGCACCCTGACTTAGAAGCATATGCTCCTCTTGTTTCAGAAAAAAAAGTATCTCCTTTTCTGAATATTTTCCCAGAATGTCTTGCAAAGTGTGCTGAGTTATCAGAATGGAAAAGTGAGTATTTTGCAGAAGAAAATATAAATATGAGGTCTATAGCTTCATTGTTGACTTCCAGCAGCAGCAAGGCTTTGCAGCATACTTTGTTTTTCTCTTGTGAATGTTACTACCCAGTTCCAAAGGCCCAACCTTCACCCGGTGTCACACTTTAATTTTAAGGCTTCAAGAGATTTTGCTCACACAAACTCTTGCAAAGCCGTTTGGTTTTTCTTTGGATTTTTTTTTTGTTTGTTTGTTTGTTTTGTTTGTTTTGTTTTGCTACCTTGAGTTAACATCCAGAGAATAACTACATGTTTCCTCTAAGAGATTTATCTTAATGTGGTGAGTAAATAGGCATTTCACAAAAAAGGTTTTGCAGAGATAACATGCAGCTTCACAAAAGCATTACAGCAGATTACCAGGATTTGCAAGCATTGCTACAATAAAGAACCTTTGCTTCACCTAGCAAACACAAACTTCATGCAATTTAAATTAGGTACCCATAATTTATAGGAAATAAGTGTTTAAGCTACCCTCAACAGGAATAAAAGAATAAAGGAAGAAAGATTAAGAGAAGAAAGAATAAAGAGAGAAAAAACACAGTTTGCACTTAGAAGGTTGTAGGTTGATGGCTTCAAGGAGCCCAATGGAGACCTCGTGCAGTGGCCTCTATCTGCTCTGACTATTGGGACCAGTCCCTCCAGGCAGGACCTTTGGTTCACCGACCACTCACTGTCCTCTTAGCCAAAGTGAGGGGTGTCACAGCCAACCACAGGTTCCAGGGGGGTCATGTGGGCAGGTACCAGGCAGCTCTTCCTCGACTGACTGCTTAGCCACTTAGCTCTCATGGCTGTGTGGCTGCAGCTTAGCTCTGCCATGTGCTCTTGGCAGCCTTGTCATGTGCCTGCAGGCACAGCCCAGCCCTTCCCAGCCCTTCCCACACACACACTCACAGAAATGCACCCCACATGGTGGTTCCGCCCCAGTAATCACTGATCTGGTGTGTGACAGTGGATTAAGCGCAGACCCAGATGTCCTGTCAAAATAGCTAGATGGTGATAATTATCCTGTTTGTTAATTCCCACACTTTTCTGCTCCATAAATTATTGGTCTTCCACTTTCTCCGGTTAAGTCTCATCCACTCAAACACAGCCTGCCATTTCTTACCTCATGCCTGTTAAGAGCTAAGTGAACCTCCATCAAGTAATGTCTTTGCCCTTTCTGTCAGTGATGCTTTAGAGTGAGAGAAAATTTTCCAAAGGTTTTGTGGGGTGTCAGTGTCTGAAAGCTCTGGTGCACTAAAGCATTTCTCTTCAATCTAGAAATCCCAGACAGTCTCTTTGTTTCATCAGCCAGATGATCTCCAGCCCTGCTGAAACATCCTGAACATAGGGCAGTTAGATATTTCTGGTTCTGAAGTCTAGAGATGAAATCTTCAGGAAGTATCAGATAAGTGAAAGAAAAGTAATTTCATCTTTGGAAATGAAAAGTTTTTTTTTTAATATTTATTTTCAAATCGCAAGTGTTTCCAAGCTTTATTTTCAGTATCAAGTGCTGTATTTTCTATATCTATATATCACACTTCTTTACTGTGAGAGTGACTGTGCACTAGAATAGGTTGCCCCGAGAGGATGTGGAATCTCCCTCACTGGAGACATTCAAGAACCACCTGGACACAATCCTGTGCAGTGTGCTCTGGGATGACCCTGCTTCAGCAGAGGTGGGACCAGCTGCACCACTGTGATCCCTTGCACCTTACCCACTCTGAGACTGAGATTTGAGGCTTATAATGCTTGCTCAATGTCACTAATACATTGAGCAACTCAACTGAGTAAGGTAGAGCCACCACAGAAGCATTCCTAAAGTAATGATATAAATACAATGTTTTGTGCTGGATTTTTTTTTTTTTTTTCATTTTGAGGGGTAGGGGGACAGGTAGACTTGATCTTTAAATGCTTCCTTTATAAAATATTGCTGAATCTAGAGGGCCATCAGGAAGGGTTGTCATTGCTGAAATAACAACATTCCAATAATTTTTAAATTTATTTCAAAGAGTGCTATGGGGAAAATGTTGCTGTAATGACAGAGTTCTACTTTCCGATAATGATATTAAATACAGAACAAAAAGAGAAATTCAACAAGTCATACTTGAAAGTGCTTTATCAGCACAAGATATTCAAGGCAAGAAAATATTGATTTGAAAAATGGGAATTGACTGGTCTGTTCAGTAAAAAAATCTCAGACTAAATGAAAACAGCAGCTCCTAGAGAATGAGAGAGCAGCTCAGTGACCACTGTACTTTTTCTTAGCATAGGGTTTGGGAGTACCCTTCATCCCACTACAGTAGTGCTTGGTGCTATAGAAATATGGGTTTGTTGGGGGTTTTGGCTGCAGAGAGATGCCTAAGCAACAGTCCTATCTTGAGATACCAGGGCTTATGCATTTTGCATGCCTTGAATATTGTCTTGGCGTCCTCATCATTATGCAAAGTGAAATGAAGCATTGGCTCAAATTTACGTTAGCTGCAAGAAAGACAGTTTTATTTGTAAGTGAATAATAATATATGCACTCTGCAATGTCTCAAGGCAAGCGAAGCTCTTTGTTTTAGACATATTTACATAACTTCCTGTGCCTTTTGCATCTTATTGTCATTCCACCTTGTATTTCTGCATTTCCTGTGTCTCAGAAAACACAAAAATGGAAAATAGAAGCTAAAAGTCTTTAAATTTGCTTTGAATAAAAGCTTTAAAAATCTTTTATTTGCATTATGGAAAATGTCTCATTAATTGCAGCTGGAAATATTAAATGTGAAAGGCTGCCAGCAGTCAGCTCAGGTTTATGACAATGATAATTTTATGACTTGCATCATGTCAGTTCCCCAGGTAGATTACCTCCTGCTCATAGAATAAGTGAATAGGTGATTTCTTACTGTTGTCAGGTAGCTTGGGGCACAGAGTTATGTACTAAAAATATGTTTAGTTTCCATATTCCTGGATCAAGGTTTATCTTGCCTGCCTGGTATCAAAACTGTGAGGTGAGTGATCCCCATGTTCCGACTCCTTGTTTATTTTTGAGAATGATACTGATTGAAGTCTGGAGATGAAGCAAGTTGACATTACAGCTTCCATCCATCAAAAATTAAGGACCATCTTCACAAGTCTTACATGAGCAGGCTGAAGGGACAAGAGCTTAAAAAAGGTAAAGTTCCCACTAACGCTGACAACATTCCCACTCCTCTTAATGGGGGCAGGTACCTGTTAGTGGTAGAGAAACCAACACTATCCACAAGGTGGGGAAGTGACTGGATACAGTCATTGCAATGAGAGGGTAAGGCAGACTCCAAATCCCTGAAGATCAAGTGGAAACATACTCTGTGCTTGGGTAGACATTGAATATTTAGGGACGGAATAGTAGTAGAGGAAAAAATTAATAATGTTTACTCTAGGAGAAATAAAAATGGCATCAATAAGAGACAGAACTTTTATTCCAGTCTCTACAGATTGTCTGTAATAACATATTCTCTCATTTTTATTGCTATTATTTAATCACTCTAAAGTAAGTGTAGCTGCAGAGGAGAGCAGTTGTTTCTTCCGTGGCTGCATTTTGTTATTTTTATCTCCTTTAGTTAAAAATATAAAATGTGAGTTGGTTTGACACTATAATACATCTTACTGTAGCTCCATCATAGCAGAGCTGAGACCTGCAGAGTGTGCAGAAGTGTAAAGCTTCAATTTAGATAAATGAAGTACTTACATGCAACAATGCTTGCAACAGTAATATTACCTGAGAATGATAGCTAGTGCTTATGGTGCAAATTTTATGAAATACATGAATCATCTATCTTTTGGGGAACCCATTGTAACTTCCTTCTCCCGATTCTGTGTGAGTACAGAAGTTTAATTTCTGTTTCTCACACATTTTTCTTACCAGAGAAATAGTAGCAAAGAGCAGCATTTAATAATCACAGCTCTCAGAATGCAACACGTGCTACAAAAGCATACAAATAGGCTGGGAGCATGCAGAGTTATGGAGAAAAGAACTGTGTGTTCCTGAAAATTTGCAAGCACTCGTTTGGAGCGATGCTGTGAAGCAGAACTGCCATGGAGGTTGGCACCTCGTGATGAACCTTTCCGTATGCCAAGGCTCACTGTGCATTATTCTAGACCAATGGCTTCCCCAGCAGTAGATGCTATTGAGATTACTCACAGAGCTTTCATGCTCCATCCTTTGGAAAGATTCTTGGAACTTGTTCCAGATATCAGGGGAGAAAAATTTTTGGGTGGGATGCTTGCCTGGTGTACAACAATCTGGGCAGAATGGATACCTTCAGATCGCTACAGTTCAACTAGCAATTGATATTATCTGGAGACAGGATTAGGGCTGCCAAGACAGTTTCTTGGCCCAGTTATCATTTATGCTGTGAGTTCTCACTGGAAAACTATGCAGGCGTTAGTGGGGATATCTTCAGTTAGCGTAGGGTGCCATGTGGGTTGACTGCATTGTTTGATCAGGTTTTGTGTGTGTGTTTCATTTGTTTATGCCTGCAAATAGACCATATGGTCACTTCCAGATTAAAAGCCTTATTGAAAAACTATGATAACTTCTTTTTCAAGAAAACTCTAAAAATGATGAATAACCCCTGTTACATTTTTCCTTTTCAGAAGGAGATTTACTAATGCTTTGTCCAGACTGAACAAAGAATACCTATGCCTTCTTTTAATTTTATGTTCCCCATCTACTAAGGTCATGGTTAACAAAGTAGAACAAGAATGGCATAGTCCAGGAATGCTTGGCATTACAAAATCCAAACAGGGTATAATCTCAGCAATTTTTTCCCTTAAGAAAAATTGCATAAATTTAAAATTAAATTAAGTATATTAGAGCAAAGAGTAAGTGTGGGTAGAAAGGAATTGATAGTGCTTGCTGTGGTGTAACATTTTCTAGGCTGAACTGATTCAGATTCCAGGAAATTCTGAATGTAATTTGGGGATTTATATAGTGAACTACAAAGCCTGTGGAGTCAGTGCTGTCCTTCTGTTGTACCAGTGGTCTGTGAATTAGGGACTCACTGGAGATTGGGATTAGCCTGGCTGCATGCAGAAAACATTCTTGCATGTTCAAATCCCATGTCACCTTTACCATGTCTCATTCTTCCCTAAATCCCATTGCCCATTTAAGAATCATAATGACAAGAACTGCAAATAAGCTGGGGTTTTGGTGTTGTTTAGTTTTTGATGTGTGGAAATGACAGGGGTGATTAAAAGGTTAGTAATTAAAATCTCAGGTTGAATGTAACCAAATTAGTTTGATCTCTGGTTGGACTAATCAGAGGAAGTAAAGTTCCTTTTTGTTCGACACCTTTTATTGCATGACTCTAGTGGGAACTCAAAGCATGCATTTGAGACAGTTTCTGCTATGCCACTACTTCTTGAGAGAAGAGAGATTTAATTTCACTTTGGCAAGGAGATTCAGTATGTCTAACTTTGGTGCTCAAATCCCTCATGCTGTCAAAGAGTGAAAAATAATCCCTTCCCTATGCCTTCTGCCACATACACAGATGTACAAACACATCCTGGGGCAAAATTCCTGAGCATGCTAAATCCAGCTGAACCATTAAGGTGGGGATGGAATAGCATGCATGCATGTGTGTGTGTGTGTGGGGGGGTGTGTGTGTGTGGGTGTGTGGGTGTGTGTGTGTGTGTGATCTCCAGTACAGGTAGGATTTATTGTTGGAAGAGAGACAAAGTGAGAACACTGCTGGTAATTTGATGAATTTATATTGATGAATGAAGAATAACACTATTTAGTTATCACCAAAGTCATCAGGGTGATAAGAAGGGTGTTCTGCTTATCCCTTTGCGATATTTGATTTCATCAAACCAAATTCATACTAATTTTCTTATAAATAATACCTCTTTTTTAACAAAATTTTTTTTTCACAGAGTCCAAGTGAGGCAAGATTCATTAGAGATGTCCAAGGGTGCTGATGCTCATGACTTGAAATAGGTGGGTGTGTTAACACTAAAGCTGATTCCTGTCCCAACTGCTGCCCTATGGCAAAAAGGTGATACTTACCCACTTATTACTCCTTCAATATGCAGTACATGCACACAACAAATTTGAACTGGATTTGTTTAGATTGGAGTTAATTTTCTTCCTATGAGCTAATATGGGGTTATATTTTAGATTTGTGTGGTTGAGAACAGTGTGGGTAACACACTGACATCTTAGTTGTTGCTGAGCAGCACTTAGAAAGTGAGGGCCTTTTCTGCTCCTCACCTCCCCCCACCGGTGCAGTGTCTGGGGATGCACAAGGAATTGAGAGGGGGCACAGCTGGGACAGCTGACCCCAACCGACCACAGGGATCTCCTACACCATGTGCTGTCATGCTCAGCATATGGAGCTGGGGGAAGAGGGAAGGGAGCAATATTTGGAGTGATGGTGTTTATCTTCCCAAGCTACTGTCACATGTGGTGGAGCTCTGCTTCTCTGGAAACGGCTGGCCACCTGTCTGCCCATCATAAATGGTGAATGAATTCCTTATTTTCCTTGCTTTACCTGTTGAACTGTCTTTATATCAACATGTGAGATTTTGCACATTCACCCTTCTGATTCTCCTTCCCATGCCACTGGTGGGGGACTAAGTGGGGCTGATCTGCCTGCTGGGGTTATAGAACAGAACCAATTTCTCACAGTTTTTAAGAGAATAGATGACATGAGGTTATTCGCTCAAGGTTGCAAAATGAGTCAGTAATGTGTGCTGCTCTCTGTTTGGATATCAACTGATCTATTGAGCTATCACAGTTATGGTTCTTCACTTGAATAGCTGGCAGAACTGTGACAGAAGATGACAGAAGAGGATAGGGTCAAATTAAAGGAAACATCAGATTCCAGCAGTTGAATCTTTTCATAAAGGAAAATTAGTATCCCAACTCCTGTCAGCTGCTCACCAAAATTTAAGGTTGTTTATTAAAATGCAATCACAAAGTGTTGCCTTCTGTTCTATGCCTCCAAGCTAATAAGCAAAGTGTTTAGTAAAACAACTGCTTCCAACAAACACAAGCCAGCTAATGAGGATGAAACCGCTTTTGCAGCACTATAGAAGTTCAAACCCAGCAAGTGCATCTAGAGAACAATAGAACATAGCTGTTTCTGCTGGCATCTCATTTACACAGATGCAGTTGGCAAATATTTAGAAATTGTTGGTGATTTAGAACTATTTGTAGTATTGTATACTGAATACTGTAATTTTTTTAAAAAGTGTGCAACATAATTTGCAGTGTGCATTATGGAGGAATTAATTCCTCATTGCAAAGCTAATGCCTTCATCATAAATGTCTTTGCAGACATTGGTAGTCATGGGTACAAAGGACATTATGAAACAAGCATAATGAGCCTGTGAGACTGTCTCAGGGGTGGCATGTGATCTGTGTGTCCATTTACTTCATTTTATCATGTGAGTTTTTAAAATCTAAGGTTCATCTTTATGATTTTCCTTTTTTCAGTACCTCACAGAAGCAGGCGCTGGTCTGGAATGCCTGCTTGGTGGAGTACAGCCTAGAGAACAAGCAAAAGGAGGGGCGCTCCTGGTTCTGCATTTCTTGTGTCTGTCCTAGGACTGCTATTTTCAGTCAGCTTTGCTCTAAGGTCAGTTAAACTTCAGACAACTCATTGGCTTCTGTAGATCATAGTACTGAGTATTTTTGAAAGATACTGGTCATCAAGCAAGGACCCTCATCCAGCCAAGACTGTGTCAGGAAGAAAGAAGGTTTATCTCTTTGAGAGGAGACTAGAGATCAGGGTTAGGAGATAGGTATGCCACGTGGCTGGTTAAATATAAAATAAAATGTCACTTTTGGATGTGACAAATGCACATATATGCACTAACTTCAGTGGCACCATAGACATGTAGAGAGTCAGCTGGTAGGCACATGTTCAGCAGTACCACATATTCCAGATCAAATCTGTCACCTGGAATAACAAGATGATTGCAGTAAAGCCAACCTCTAGCCTGTAGTGGGATCACATAAGCTCAGGGATGAGTGTCAATGTGGCAGGAAGCACTGTACAGCTGCAAGGCCCACAGACTGGGATGTGGATGGCAGGTCTCCACTGGTCTTACACAGCAACCTGCTGCAGGAAAGGGCAAAATCTGTATGGAGGGACCTGCTGCCTGACCAGGCTTCTGACCACTTGATAGTGCTGCAAGGCTATTGTAGAAATGGCAGAGGACTCAGGAAAGACTGTGAATGTCAAGCAGGGAGCCACTTGGGCCAATGTCATAGGTTGTGCAGGGACAAGCCTTCTTTGACAAGCTCCAGGATTTCCCAGGAGCTCCTTCCTGACTTGCAATTGACTTGGATAAATACAGAAACTTTGCATACTGTGAACATCTATGCTTCAGCTTAAGTTACTGTTGGAGACATTGTTATTATTATTATTATGAGGATTAGTAGCAATCCTTTCTCTTTTATTACTTTTTGTAGTGACTCTACATAATGTTTGCATCTGAGTTAGTCACTTGGGGCACCACTGAAGCACCAGTAGATGAAGATGTATTTTAAAGTATGATTTATCTTCAGCATAAATTGGTAAATCAGACAAATGCATCAGATGCAGAGAATATTGAGTAAGCAACTCAAAATCACAAATATATATTGTAAAATCTTAAGTTGGCTGAAAGGATTGAAAGCAATTCTCTGTGTGCAGTGACCCCTGCTTACCTCATTTTCTAGTGTCCCACTGCTGTGTACATACCTGCTGCCTGCTCTCCACTTCCCATCTCTTGATGCCAATCACTTGTTTCTCTCTCCTGTACTTTGACTGTGTAATTCAGAGAGCAGAGAAACTGATGCTACAACTCTTGTGCTATGCCAAACACACTGGGACTCTGGCCTGTAAATGACTCCAATACAAATTACTGTAATAAGCCTCATTAACAACATATTCCCATCAGGAAGGCACTTAAACACATTAATAAAACTAAGGATATGCTTATGTTCCACTGAGGACAATGTTACCAAGGTGTACACTTAATATTCAAGATGGGTTTTTTTCATCCAGCCATGGCTTATAACTCAGTTGTCTTAAACAGTTGATCTAAAACTCTGCATCAGCCCCACAGAAGGGGGAGCCTAAATTACATGTTGTAATCAGGAAAATTACTGTTTGACTGCTATTGACGTTTCCTTGGCACTATCACTGGAGTGTGAGTGCCCACAATCAATCTTTGCCTTTCTGTTGCATCTCATTCCAATCAAGGATCTCAACACATTTTACAAAAAGCACCAGATTTGGTGAGAAGTGGAATGTCTTGGTAATTGATTGATTAGCTGTCTTCTTAATAACTTCTACCCTTTTTGTAAAATCTGGGCTTTCACAATAAGGCTCAAGTTTGATTTGGCAGCAGATTTCAGATTTGTTCTCTATGCAGCTGACAGTAACTGTTGTTAAGCGTGGAAAACAGAGTTAAACTTTTTTAAATCCTTATATTTAATGTATAATTCTCAGGTTTGCAGTCCTCTGCATATCCTGTAGTTCCCATTTTCATTGGCTTTGACAGAGATGAGCTAAAAATTTAAAAGACCGCCCTATGCCTGGGGGTTTATGATATGGGATGTAAAGCAGTAACAAGGCCTTTATCACAGTGATGGTTTAGATTGGTTTTTGTCAGCTGTTATTGTTTCTAAATGACTTCCATTTTTAAGCAACTGTAGGTAGGGCTTATTGATTGTGCTGTTTCTACGATGAAATGAGATCTTACATTCCAATTAAACAGCATTCCCCAATAGCCTCTCTCTGAAGTTTTATGCAAATGGTTACACTTACAATATGAGAACAAGCTGCGTTATTGTTTTTTTCTCAAACTGTTAAAACATTTAGCAATCCTATCCAGGCTGGTGCTGCAATCCTGCCTGCTTGTAGAAACAAAACATCACATATGCAGAGGGAACAGAAGTGTGAACAGTCTGTACCACAAGTCTCTTTCTTCTGCCCTCAGGTGATGAGCGGTGGAAGGGGAGAACTAGCATGTCTGAGTGGGTCTACTTTTAAAATCAAATCCTTTGTATAGTTTATTCAGAGTAAAATATGGTTTATATGCTTTTAATACTCCTTGGTGTGCTACAGGAAAGACAGGTGCATGGGAGATGAGAGAAACCGCTTGTGAAATTGTGGGTTTAAATTGTGGGTTGTACTCTTCATTTTTTGATTGTTAAGTACTGTCAGAGACAATGTGTTTAGAGTTTCTTTCAAGACTTCAGTAAAAGTTTATCTGCTGTTCACACATGTAGGTGTTACAAACCGGGGAAAAGCTGCTTAATACTGTTCCTCAAGTAAAGTTCTTATAAGGAAAGGTTAAAAATCAATGTGTATGAAAGGAAAAGTCCAGCCATCATACAACTAGTCTTTGAAAAAATCTTATTAATCTCTCTCTTATATTAGACTATAAGGAAAGCAGAGCTTTTGATAGACTAATTAGAAGCTGAAATGTGTTTATTACCTGATCAGGCTGACTTGGTCTGCTCATCTCATCTTTGAATTCATTTCATCATGACTGATGAAGTGTTTGAAAGAACTTGTGATGTGTGATAAAACAATTTTTCTAAAACTTTGATTAGGACTCCAACTCCAGTTACTTCTTTTTGGCTTGGAGGAGGGGAAGGCTTAGAGGATACAGCTGTTTTCCATTTGCTAAATTCTGCTCCCATTCCTTGCAGCCTGATTTGACTTACCCAAGAGAAGAATTAAAGATTACTGTAAATCAACAAAGGTAGCCAAATTTGGAGGCTTATGGATACTTTATGAAACCGATAATGATACTGTTGAGGAATTCATCTCCTGTTCTCTAATTTTAAGTCAGCTTTGTATGTGTGACAGAATTATTGACTCAGGAGCAAAAAAGACTATTGCATACTAAACACAATAGTAATGGTAAAGACTGAAACAACCACCTAGTCAAAAGGAAAATGTCACATTTATGACTGGAGTGCAAAGAGATACATAAAATTCAGTGTGTTAAGGAGCATCACAATGTAATCGCACCAGTTGCTGTCTTGTCACTATCTGGGAAGCTCAAAGGGCTCTCTTTAATTTCCAGAGACATAAAAGAAGCCAATCTAACAAGATAATAACTTTACAAGGGACCACTAGTTTACAAAATATGCAGGATCATGTTTTCTAACAATCCTTCAGAGCTAAAATGTGTTGGACACTTCTGAGAGCTATGAGTTGAGGCTCAGTACCACCTCCAACCTCATCACATCCCATGAGATCTCCCAGGCCAGACATTGGGATGGTTGGAGGGTACACATGCTGTCTTGCTGCAGGAACTGCATTTACTGATTCCATTTATTCTCCTTCCATCAGCTTTATAGGGGAGTCAGAGTCATGCCACAGTGCGTGTTTGGTTTTTTTTTTCCCTCTTTGGGCTTAGAAAAGATGAGATTTCTTTGAACAGATCCTCCTCTCCCCCAGCACAACCTCATTACAGTTTCAGACCGTTCCCACTTGGAGGATAGATGTGCTTCAAAGGGAAGGGCAAAACAACATTCTTGGTGCTGCTTTTCCCTCCAGCCCATAACCTGTGAGAGGGACAGCCCACATAGACTACTGGGAGCTCCAGTGGCCCAGAAATACAGCATGATGTGTGTGGCTGTCCCTAGAGCTGTCAACACCCACAGGCCACCATTTGCACTGTCAGCTTTGGTGCACGAAGACACACGTGTGCTGGCAGCACTGAGGCCAAGCTCACATGTGACACACACAAGTCATGCCTGATATGCAGTTCTTCTCTTAGTGACAGTTATTGGGTTTTAATGATAAAAGTCAGCTGCATTTTCTCTTTCTTCCTCCCCAGCTAACAAGTCTCAAAATATGGGAAGGATTAAAAAGCCGTAATGAGACTTGATATAATTTTGCCCATATAGTTCAATGAAAGAAATAAAAGCTCAGCTTCTCTACAGCTGTATGTAAAAATTGTGGGGAAGTGAATTGTAGCTATGATATAATGAAAGCAACAATACCCATTACTTACTCCTTGATTTCTGGCTTTTCGCTATTATGTTTCTTTTACCAGACATAATGAGGAACTCAAAAAGTGTTTCAAGTGAGAAAATGGCTTTGCTTTTATGGAGGTATCATTTGATGTTGGAAGTAAAATGCTATAAATGATAAAAAATTGAGGTATATTTCTGATTAAAAGGTAAAATCAAACTCTGACTGTAGGATATTGACTTGCTCTTTGCTATTGTGTGACTTCTGGCAATTTGTGTCTCTTATAGTCTTGTTTCTCTTTTCATTTCCCATCTATCCAGGTTGCAGTCTTTTGTGGTTATTGACTAACTCTTACTGTTGTACAGTGCCCAGCTCAGGGCAGTCTCAATTCCATCACTGTACTTCAGACTCTAAAAGAAGAAAACTGAGCAAGCAGTGACCAATTTTCTCCTCTCTGACACTGACTGGGTTAAAAGGGTTAGGACTGTAAGCTTGTAGGAGCTCCAAGGGAGTCCTCTGAATCAGCAGTAGGATTTGCCATTGTACTGGTGACACTTCTTGGGTAATAACACTTGCCTGTAGTCAGTAGGGTTCATCATTGAAAGGTGACATCCACAGGAGTCTGTCAGTACCTACAGGAGACACTGTGTGTTCAAGAATGCCTCCGTACACACACAGCACCCCTGACTTGGTCTACACTGAGCACTAGCAAGCGCCGTCTCCAAAATACTTTTCTTCTCATCTAATGTAATAAAAAAGTTATTGTGTCTTGCCTCTCTTAAAAAGTTAGACACAATACAAGTTCTTAAAGTTCCTCATGTCCATTAAAAAGTGTTTTTGAAGACTACCTGTGAGCGAAAAGCTCATTAAATTCACAGTGACCTTCTAGACCTGGAACAGTCTCTGAAAAGCCTTGCAGTGTATGAAGGTAATTTCTTTAGAAATATTTCTCATTTGATTTATGTTCCAGAAAGGAAAAGTGAAAAATCAATTTGACTAACTGCAAAGATATTTCCTTTTATTCTTTATCTGTGGGAAGAGATAAGGCTTCTTTTTTGTTTTTGATCTACCTTGTTACACAGAGTGAAAATTAGCAAAGTTATTCTAATAGTCCTGATATATGACAACTTTTGTTTCCGCTTTTCAATCATAAACTTTGTTTCTGCCCCAAAATTAATGGAAACATAGATGAGAAAGAAGATAATGGATATTGTAGCTCACATAACTTCTCCTTTGTTCTTCTGAAGACTGAATGTGCAGGCATAAATGCTAATTTTCTTAAAATGAAATCTTCATGCCATACAGATTTACTTATTACTTGTCATTTTTATAACCTTATCTTAATGTCTGAATGTTTCCTGTGTCCAGTGTTTATCTCCTTGTATGACTATTCTCCCAGACCGCTCTCTCATCCTTGCTGTCTCTCCATGTCTCTCATTGAAGGGTGTCTTTGAGGCTGAAAAGCACATGATGGCTGGGACAGCCTGTGCACTGGTATTGCCTGTGATTATTGGAGGATCTCAGGCCAATATTCCTTTGGATTTCTTCTTTTGGTATTGGTCCTTCACTTGTGCCATAACTTTGGTGAAAATGAAACCTCACTTTGGTTTCTCTGTGTTTTTATTCAATATAGCAGTAGGGGAAAGGAATGTATGGCAGATGTCTCTAAGTACCCAGTGAATTATCTGTTCATGGGTATCAGTCTGAAAGTGAGAGTTTGCAAATGGTGCCCAAATCTGACTGACTACCCCTGCACGGTGTGCAAAGCTAAACACTAGCAGCTCCCCATGGCTGGGAAAGGTAGGACTGGGCTACAGAATGGATGGTAGTATAATTTCCTCCATTAATTCACCTACCTGGCCTGCATAGGTGGATTTGCAATTAGCAGATGATCTCCAGTAAGAGTGTGGTTGAGCACCAGAGACTCTGCTATTAGATATGCTGCAGGGCTTTTTATTTTCATAGGTTCTAGCAAGGGGAGAATGTATTGAAGAAGTCTCAGGGCAGGTAGAGCTTTTTAAAATGCCTTTGGCTTGTTTTTGTTTTTGGTTTTTTTTTTTTGTTTGTTTGTTTTTTGTTTTTTTTTGTTTTTTTTTTTTTTTTTGTTTGATGGGTTTTTTCTTTTTAAAAGGCAAATGAAAAAGTTAATTTGAATTTTATGATGTATTCTTGTAAAGGCTTTCAACAACAGGCAAGCTGTCCTCTTTCTCTTTTTCCTTTTCCTTCTTTTCTTTAACTGTCCTTTCTGTCTTTAACTATCAACCAGGTTTATGGTAATGAAGTTATGTGCAAATCTCTGAGGAGTGGCTGTGCAGCATGTGAATCATTCACACAGAGGACCTGCTTGTGTGACTGCCTTGTATGTGCTGCTGCTTCCAAACTTGGCTGCAGAAGAGACTTCCAGAGAAGTAGCACTGATTGGCAAAGATGCAGGTCTGTAAAAGTCACATGGCTATAGATCAATCCTTTGCCAAAAGCATGCATATCCTGTAATTCTGTTTATGTGAGCAGTCTCATGTGTTTCCATGGAGTCATTCTTGGAAGTCAAATTATGTATATGAAGGCATCTCCCTGAGCTGTGTTTAACTTTCCTTAATTGTCACAACCACATTATGAAAATTACTCCAACGCAGTCATATACCTAGGCAAGGGGATATTTTCAGATGTCTAAGATAAAATAAGGTAGTTTTTCTTACTTTCCTTTCTTCAGCTTCTCCTAAACTATCTGAAAGAGATCACATGCATTTCTAGGCAGTGATAGTGAGAGGAACAGCCAACCCTGTGAGGGACTGTAGCTGTGCCTGAAGTGGGCCAAAGGACCCTAGAAGGGGACCTGTGCAGGTAAGATATTTCCTCTAAATGTGATTTGCTTTCTGGAATAAAGGCATCTATTATATTTCTGGACTGACATTTACTTTTTGAAAATAAGCCTTGAAGGAGAGAAACCATTTTGGTGTTTTCTTCACCTCTGCTGATGTATTACTTTCAGTAAGTTGCTCAAAGTCACCCCTGGGAGTGAGGAGTGACTGTTCCAGCAACATTCAAGGAAGCTGGAGTGTCTTTTTGCATTTCCAAACTTTGTAATAGATGCACGAGCAGATACATTGTCCTGATCCAGGGATTCACCAGTCATCTCCAAAAGACTCCAAATACTAGTGCAGTGTGTATTTTGTGTGATGAATCTCCACTGACTGCTGATTTGAAAAATGAAGCAGCACTAAAAAGCCTGGTAGAGTAGCTTAACTGTGAGTGGGGGTCCTGCACACTCAGGGCTCAGAGAAGCCAGCTGGTTACCCACTGACCACCTACAAATTCATCTGTGTCCTAGTGGGAAATGAGGCATTTGCATTGGTGCCATCCATGCCAGGATTTTCAGGCTAAAATTAAGAACGAAGTAAAATGTATTTAAAGCTTTCATTAAGTGAAACAGAGAAGTGGGTATTTTCAGTAATAATTGCAAAGAACCTTGCAGACTGTATTATCTGCTCCAGGGAAGGTTTTTTTCTCATCACTGGCAGGATTACCAGTGCACCCTCTGCTGTGGCACTGAGTGGAGCGAACAGATCTCAGAGGGCGGGTGTGGAGCTCCATGACATGTTTAAGTGTCTCAAAAATAGGCTCAAATGTTTTCTTCTCTTTCTGCTCCTGTTTGATACTATTTATGTTAAAGCCAATCTGGATGTATAATATCACTGTAAATAAGCCATAGTCCCTTAAAGTGTTTTCTGCATTGCACTCACAGCCATTTGGAATTTTAATATGAGAATTGTTGAAACAGTTGCAGTGTCCTGATTTTAGATATAGTAGGAAGAGAGGACACCAAGCACAGTTCAGCTAGAGAGGGAAATAGAAATACTGTCAGATTAAAATGATACTCTTCGAGATCTTCTGCATTGTCAGAAATACCTTAAGTACCTCTCTGAAGTAACTTAGGAAAGGAGGATTAGGTAGTAGCTACATATCATGAATTCACATCTGTGTTTTGTGGTTCATTAGAACTGCTTCCAGGTACCTGGTAGCAGTCCAGGGGCTGCTGGTTGAGCACTCCATCACCCCCAAAGCTCTGCAACATCTCTGATGCAGGGCAGCAGTGCCCTGGCCCAGACCTGGCTTGTTATTTCATTGCTGTTTGCACTGTGGTTTCACCTCTAGGAGCCTAGGCTACGTGTCATAGACTCACGGTACCCAATGGCAAATGGTAAAACTAAAATCAAGAGTTCTATTTCCAGTCTTTTAGTTTTTATATACACCAAGAGACAGCCAGGAGAAGGTGGAGAGGCTCAAGTGGACAATGCCCAGCTGGACCAGCTTGGTAATTTCTGCCACAATTTCAGTGCAGTTGGAAGCCCCTCCTTGAGTATCTACTCATGAGGGCATGTCAGGGAGCTGGTTTATGCTGAGAAGGCTGACCCTGATTTCCAGCTCAGGTTGCTTACAACATATGTGAAAGCTATGGTCACCTTGCAGAAGCAGCAAGCACTGATGAACTCCTATTCTCAGGCTTTGGTTCTTCAGACACCCCAAGGCTGTGGCCAAGAGACAGATGCTTTTTTCCTATCTACATTGTCCCCCTCACTCTGCCTTTTCTACTTGTGTATGCTGTGTAGGTCTCCCTTGCTAAGCATAGTGTACATAAATTAGTTGTGGTGGTATGGGCACAAGATCTTGTTACAGCATTGCAGGTTTGTCTAGCTGTGCTTTTGCCTGTGTTTGAGGGGCTGGTGCACAAGGATCCCATGCATTTTCACCTTTAAGACCAGAGTGCAACTTAGAGCTGCGGGTCCCTCATGCCATGAAGAGGTCTTCAATCCCAGGAGGTACTGAGCCCACTGCAGGTTTTGAAAGAACTTCCTCAAACAGTCTTTTTTTTTTTTTTTGCGCCAAAGGTTTCCTGCATTTTCTACCAAATTTGAACTTGTTTCTCAAAGAAAATCTCTAGCCTCTTTAAATTCAGTTTGTGCTAGCAGAGTGGTGTGAAACATATTAAGCAGATGAAAGAAGCCAAAGCAGTATAGGGAGAGACTGTTCAAGGGACTAAAGTTCTAACTATGAATTATTTAAAACAATGAATTTGAATTTACAGTGTCCCTTTAAATCATCATCTGTATTCCATAATTGGAGGTTAGACATCCATAGGCATTCAGCCTACTGCCCTGTGCTCAGCATCTCTCTTGCTTTCCTTTTCTTGCTGCCTAAGGATCTGACAGCTTTCTCTTCCTCTCTGATCATGCTGCATTTAAAGTTCCTTTTAGGTGGAATTTAAACATTTGAAATGTGAGTTCACAATATTCTCCTGTAAGCAAAGACACTCTCTGTGTTTCTACAAGCATTATATGGTTAGTCCCTTCCAGACAGAGCTACACAAAGAAAGGTATATGCTTTATTTCCTGTGTTGTGTTAAGACTCCCCTGCTTGCAACCTGGCTTGATTCAATACCAAGTGGAGGACTGCCGCTGTGCTCCTCATTTTTCACTTGAGAGGGGAATGTGGATACACACAGAGCCATGTTCTCAGTATCATCTTCTTTATCCCTGTAGTAAATTGGCCTGGTTCAGAAAAAGAGGCTATTTTTCCTTATCAAATATGAGTTTTAGGATCCAAGGCTCTACTTGCTGCCTTGGAGAGGCTTTCAGTCTGCTGCTGAAAGTGCTAAATCCTACACTTCTGCTTACTGGTTGGAGGAAACACCATCCCCCAACCGAGTGAGTTTTAAAACTGGTTTGATATAATTTTAAGTGCTTTTACGCTTTCCCTTATTTGTGATGGGCAATCTCTAAACCTGCATGTTGGACAAATTATCAATAAAAGCCTCTGCCTCTGTTGAAAAGAAAACCTCATGCGGCTTCTTTTGCAGCCATTGCATTTATAAATCACTCAGGGCACATGACCTCTTAACCGTATCTTGTTTCCAACTTGCAAAATGATGTAAGGTGATTGGGCTTCATATGCTCAACCACCACTCTCCCCCCTTCTCTTCCCTGTACAGTTTTCCTCCCCCTGAGTTGCTCTGACAGAGTAAACCCAGCTTGCACCAGCCTTTTCCAGCTGAGGAGCAGCAGGCGCAGAGCAGCTTCATGCGCTCCTTGCTCCAGCCAAGGGCAGGGTCGATGATATATTCCTGTCTCTGTCATGGAGAGGGACTTTGTCAGTGGGAAAAAGCAAACCCTTTGCATTCCCTGGGACATCAGCGAAGTCATGGATGAAGGAGAAGAGGAGCGGTTTTGCCCGTGAGTAGTATCACTTAATTTGGGAGACGCTTTCCATGTTTTCAAGAGGATTCACGGTGTTGAGAACTGCTCCTGCTTTATGTGGGGCCAAACTGAGGTCTGTGTGTCCCTCAGAGTGCAAGGGTGTGCACACAACAGCTGGCCTCCAGCCCCTCAGAGGGTGACCTGGACAGGACAGCCGTGGGGTGGTGGGCATCCCTTGTGCATGTACAGTGTCACAGGGGGCTATGAAATTTTTGGGAACAATTGAAAGAGGAAGAAAATTCAAGATAGATCCATTTCTAGAAGAGAAGACAACTCTAGGCTAACTCATGTGCTAATACATTTAATTTTTTAAGTGGCTGTAGGGAAGTTTGTTTCTTTTTTCCCTCAAGAGCTCACAAGTCCCATCCAGAGTAAGAGGGCAGAGAGTATTGGTTTCTGCCTGGATACTGTCTTTTGCTGTTGAAGACCTGAATATGCAGCTGCAAAAACTGCAGCAAAGACAGTGGGTTTGGAGGGGTTGGCATGAAGAAGAGTATGTTGACAGGATTTTAGGCTAACACAGTGACAACGTCAAATGTTGCTTCAGTTTTAGTCTTTTAAAAGATGAACAATCCTGGTTGAATTTCAATACTAATTCAGGGTGTCTCTTTTGATCATTGTACACACACCAGACTTCATCAGAGTCTTTTGAACTGCTTAACAGTACAGAATGTTTCTAGATGTCCTTTGTAATCAATATTATGGGCATATAAACAATCAGATTTTTAAGTGGAAAGGACATTTTTCTGATACAGCAATTGTCAAGTGAAAACCTGTGTCTCACAACACTTATTGACCTTTCATTTCCTTCTGCCTAACAAAGCTTCCCTCATCCCTGGTGGGACCTGGGGTATGGTACAAAGATGGGCTGGCTCCACTTGCTCTTTGTTCATTTGATCTTTTAGTAGATTAAAAAGGATTTTGTGGGGAGGAAGTTCTTTGTGTAGGGAAGAAGGAAGGGGGGAACTCTTCTACATGCTTTTGGAAGGCTGTTGATGTGCAGCTTTACAGTCAGCACATCTTAGTCATTCAGCTGTGACTGTATTAACTGCACAATATTACTATTTCTGTTTTATCAATGGAAATAAAGGAATAGAGAGAACTGAATGCTTTTTTTGCATCCAAGATATTCCTTTGAGTCAAGATCATGTACTCAGGTTTGGCAGATACACTTGAACAGGTGACCCTGCCTATTTGCTTGTGAGACCTCCTATGCTTTTCTAGTTTGGGGAACATGGAGTGTATCTTTGTCCCCCAGGAGTAACAGAGACCATCCCAAGAGTCATGAACTTCACCAGCAGTTTCTTAGGGGCTTACAATAAGCAGGTACCCCAGACATTGCAAGGGCACTGGTCACAACCTCCTTCCCTTCTGCTTCCTGCGGGGCAGAAAGATATATACATACATATATATATGAAAGAATATATCCCAACTTAAATTTGGGATAAATTGCCCTCTGCCAAGGTTTGTGGGAACAGGAGGCTCAAGAGCTGCCCCACAGCACCCACTGGAGCCAGGGCTTAGGCTTCCCTGTGGGCACAGGTGAGAGCTGCCTCGGCAGCCACTGTTCCCCTGGACTGAGGGTAATTACTTGCTGGTGGGCATTTCACACAAAGACAAGAAGCTGCATGTGAGAAAAAATAAAATTGCTACCATGCAGACTGTTCTTTAATTTACCTTAGGAATCAATGGGGAAAAGAATGAGATAGCACAAACCACGTCAGCTTCTTGCAAGAATAATTACAATTCTGTTGTTATAAAGAGCAAAATAAAAACCTGTAAAGGGCACTGTATATAGAAAGACAACAGATTAGGGAAGTGTGGATACGAATCTTTATAACGGTGACGGTGTCCATTTTTTACCATAATAGTATTTCTTTATTACTGTTACCAGTTTAATCTCAGCTAAAATAAATCCTGAAGTATCATTTATATTGCACATGTGTTATGCTTCCATCCTCCCTCGGTAGCACAACATGCAGGGTCCATTCAAATGGCTACTAATGGTTGAAAATAGTTAGCCTTAACGAGATAACTAATAAACCACTGGTACAAATGTCACTTTCATAATCATGTGGATATCCTACCAGAGGAGCTCAACTCCACTGTGTGGAACAGGTGTGGGAGGTGAAGGTACAGAGGATCCAGTAATCTTTGCAAACTCTTTCCATTGCTCTTTTCATGAACATTTATATCACACGCTGAAATGCAATCAAATAGAGTTGCTTTTGACTCCTATTCTGCAGTGCCTACACCTTTCAGGATAAAGCAACTTAAGATGCTGAAGTGACTTTAATCTTCCACTGCATTCAGTTTGGTGTTTTTTTGTCTTTAGGCTGAAGATAAGTATATTTATATTAATCAGTCTAGTGTTCATTGAGGTCACTGTTGGTAGGATGAACTTTGGCAATGACACGACTTGTTTCTCTTTTAGTTCTAGGGTAAGTATAATTCATTTTATATGTGAATAGATATGCAGCAGCTGGCTGACCTTCACATTAGGAGGTATATGATTTGTTATCTGCCTATGAAACCTTTGACTCACTGACACTCCCGCTCCACTTGCAGTGAAGCTACTAGCAGATGTTTTTGATGGATTTCAGAGTGGTTCAGTGAGCAGTGAAACTAGTCTTATGCTTTGATTCCCTGAAGATTTATGTCTTGCGATTGAGTCACCATGCAGACACTGGTTCAGCTTGGGTGGCTGTCATTTCTCTACCTCACTTCCTCTTTTCATGAATCATGTTCAAACCAAACTCTCTTGATTCTTCTGCTACTCTGTCAAATCTCCTAGAAACTGGCCAGCAGCTTTGCAAGCTATTTGGCATGACAGGTAGACATATAGATAGCAATGCTTGGAAAGCATAGTAGAACACAGTAGGTATGTCTGAATAGATATCTCTAAATAGATATCTTTAGATATCTCTAAAACAGATTACTTTCAGCATTTTACATTGGAGGGGAGGAGTATGATGTATATAGGCCAAACCCTAAGAAGTTTTACGTACCTTTAATTCCTATTAGATTCCACATAAACTCAGCATTACTCTTTACCTTTCAGTCTCTGCACAGGGGTTTGGAACTGGCTGCAACTTTCTCCAGAATTGAGGCAGGTACTCTGAAAGATATTATAAATTAGTCTGCAGGAGAAAAAACAACAACTCCTCGTGATTAAACACCTCAGAACTGTAGTGACCCCAGCTGTATTTTAAATGATGTGCAGATTTGCATTTGTCAATAAGAATCTTCTGGAGCTCATTTGACCATTTCCTGTCTCAGTTTGGGGCAGATGCTATAAAATGTTTAAGCAAAAAGAGCTTCACCTTCAGATATTCTGTCATAATATGACAGACCGGTGGTCATAGCTGCAGGATAAGCATCATTGTATTTGAGGAGGCAGAACGTGCATTCCTGAACCCCTCCAGTAATGGTCCCTCACCTCTCAGCAGTAATTAGCTGCTTCAGAGCTGGTATGAAGCAGTGTTTCCTGTGTAATTATGTAAGATTCTTGAGTTTGAGGCAGGTGCCCTGCCAGGGCTGATGGGCAACAGGAGGTCAGGAAAGAGGGTGGGAGAGGGGGACTCATGGTGAGATGTGCCCTCCCATGGGGTTATGAGGCTATCTCTGTGGTGGCTCAGGCAAGGGCTCATGTAGGTTAGTGAGAAATTTTGGCTCAGCTGTGCCTGGGACTGGAGGGAAGAAGGCTGAGAAGCAGCAAGGAATGTTTTACATTTTGATGTGCAGTATGTTGCTCTGCAAGTTCTGCTCATCTAAAGCTGAAGGTCACCTTGGATTCAGACGTGATTTAGATCTGGGTCAATACAGGAATTGTCTCATCTTTCCGTAGAGCGTTGGTGGTTACATTTACCAGCTGGGGTTTTGTCTGAGAGGCTGCATTTTGCTGCAAGCCCCAGCTTGTGTCCCAGAGATATCGAGCCTGGTTTAGAAGCTGCAGGAATGGCAGTTTCTCAGAAACTTGCGCTTTTGGGTCCTGGTACCACAGTTAGTGTGCTGATGCCCACTTCAGTCCCATGCAGTATTATCTTCCTTTAAAGAAGAAGAGAGTGCTTGTGAGTTTGTGTGAGGCAGGCAGAGTGCAGTGGGCACATGGCAGAAACAGGACTTTTCAGCCTGTTCTATGGTCAAGTAGGTTGCTATGGTGTTTAGGACTAAAATGAAACGGAGAAGGAGGAGCCGCTTTAAGGCTGCAAAATGTTATTGTTTCAAATCAGTTTAATAGCACAGACAGCTCTACACAAGTCCTGATATTCATGACTTGTGGTTTTTTACCAAGTTTGATATTATTAGCTTTTCAGAAAGTAAATGTCCAGTACATTCCCAGTAGCTTCAATCACAAATGTGGATGTTCAAAAGATTATTTTACTCAATTGGCTGGAGAAAAAATTCTACTTAATTTTACCTGTCAGTTAGCCAACTATTCAGAATTCACTGAGAAGCTTTTGATTAACCAAAAATTGTCCTTTTATTAAGCAGATTAGATCCATTCAAGCAGCACATGAGACAGTTGTAAAGCCGCTATTAGAAATAACTTACTGATTATTTTACAATAAGAAATCAAACTGCCAGGAAGAGGAAACCATTTTATTTTCAGTGGGACCGGGCATAGTCAGAGGTGTAGCATCACATCACAATGCACAGTGAAGCTAAGCAGCTGTACTACTCAGGATGTTGCTAATTATTTGTTTCCTCTATGAAAAATCTGATTCTTGTATGTTAACACTCAGAAATGTTAAAATATGTGGTAAGAGTAAATAAGCTGAACTGCTTTTAGTCACTGTGCCAGCGCTCTCAATGAGAGTTGACCTTAACTCAATTAAGCAGAAATTATTTTCAAAGTGATATAAACTAAGTGGCACAGTAGAGGCAGCAGGCTATTAGATTGCAACTATTATATATGAGGGATCTGCAGTAATAGTCAATGGTTCTTAATATATAGTAAAAGTGAAATCATTCAAGCTAGAGTTGTACTGGGGCAGAGACTACATCTATGCTTATGTAGGAGCTGGCATGGAGTAACATGTTGCCTCAAAACTTGTAGTGCAAGCACTAGATCACTCTAAGACCTTTTAAATTCTTTGAGAGGGCATCTGCAAGAAAATTTAATGACGTTTACCTGCAGTACTTTGAAAATGGATTGGGATTATCTCTCCTGACTGCTATGCATAAGCAGGCTATGGTATATTAATGGGATTCTGGAAGCAGCCAAGGAACAGCTGAGATCTCTTCTGCCATCTCTAGGGATGTGCTGAGATGCAAGGGATTCAGGTCCCCCTTGGGAAGGGAGTTGCAGAGATGACTGAGCAGGGCGTGCTTTCTGAATGACGAAATAACACAAAGAAATGCCTCTACTGATGAATCTGTGTGTGTGTGTGTGTGTGTGTGTGTGAGCTGGGGACTGCCAGCACTGGGGCAAGCAGGCAGCTCAAAACTCCTGTCAAGGTGAAAACTGCCAGCACAACCCAAATCTGGCTCCAAATGTCTTTATTCCACATCTCATTGCATAGGAAAGCACCACCATGTCCAGCTTCAGAACTAATCTGGCAGTGCAGCTTTAACTCATGTATTACATTTTCTGTGAGTAACACAAAGGACATAGAAAACTTGTCTGAATCTCCCACTGTCTCCTTGGTACACTTCCCATTTTCGCTGCCTCATTTGCCATTTCTGTGCTCATTCATAATGAGCATTCACAAACAACAATAAAAAGGAAATCTGGTGAAGAATAAAGGTAAATTTATGAAGTTTAGTAAGTGGGGAGAAAGATGATGTGTACTGCATCTATAATTTTGCCAATAACACTGCGACAGAAATAGCAGTTTAGGGCTTGCATTCAATTTATGCATCTGCATTTCTTCTCTGCTGCTTTGCAATCAGACTAACAGCCACTGCAGTGGCCATCAGTGACAGTGATTACATTACGACCTTTTAAAGCTTACTTTCAGAGTAAAGATTTTTATCCCATATTACCGATAATTGCTGACTGAGTTTAATACAATCCTCCCAGTGCACTGAAACTGCAGGGTTTGTGATTTCCGTGATTTAATAGATCAAGTGTCTTGGCCATGTGGGGAGACAAACTGTTGTAACAGGATCTTTGCCATTTGGTGATTTCAGATTTCCTACCAAAGGGCTCTGTATTTGCTGTATGACTCTGCTGCCCCAGTCTTGCAAATGATATTACTCTGCTGTAGAGTAGAGCCATGGAAGGGGTGTAGCCAGAGCCAGACCTCAAGGGTTTGTCAAGGATGAGTGGTAGTGGGACTTCTGTTTAGTTTTACCTCCAACCTATCCATGGGAGCAGAGAACCAAAGGTGGTATGTTAATCCCATCCTTCAGCCCTCCATGGTGTGCCCTTCCCTGGCAGCTGTATAATGCATGTGGCCCAGCAGGTGTTTCATATGACACCTGGAAAAGTCAAGACACAGTTATCTGTGTCTCTGTATAAAAATGCTTTTGTGCATACCTTCAGTCATGTGTAGTGTGTTAGTCTGGACTTGTGACATATGTGTATGCCAGAAAAAATCTGTTGGGCACAAAATAAAAGCACAATCAGATTTACAATTGCACAAACAATTCTAGCACAGCATTTTGGAATGGGCACTGTCTAGAGAGACTGAATTGAGATGTGGACTGTCTTATATATTTCCTGTTTTTTATTATAAGAGACACTAGTATTAAGAAAGTCCTAATAAACAATTTGCTTAGAAATAATGAAAGATGCCATGACAATAACTGGACCATTTTCCCTGAGGAAATCCTACCAACCTGAGAAACATTTGGTAAGGCAGGCCTTGTACACACTGCCTGGGACATTTTGTGGCTACTGAACAAAGCCAATGGACACTTTGGCTCCTTCAGCAATGTATTTCCTCCAGGGCTGAAGCTTATATGTACACACATACTCCTTCACCATCCCCCACCACCCCAGTCAGTTCTTCTTGGACAGAGCAAAGCTGGGGTATGGTGGAGTGGCCACTCCTGGTGCGTATGCCAGGGGCAGGCTGCCTTTGCTTTTGCCATATGCTGAACTCGAACAGGGTAAGAATGCCCTCTACAACTAGAGGCATCAAAAGCCACCTAGAAAAGGTGCTTTGGTCATGCTACTACTGTGAGGAACCAGGCTGAGCCAGTTTGTGTGAATTACTAAACAGACATTCAGTGAAGACTAAGAATGATCCCAATGATTTTGAAATTTAGGTCCAATTTGGAACACTTGATTTTGTTATTTTAGGTTTTGCATCCCTTGACCACAGGTGAGGATGAAAATGACTATCAGCAAAGAAAGTGCAGGGTGGCTTTGAGTGATCAGCACAACAAAATCTGCTATGAACCCTCATCCTGCTGTTTGTCCTTTGGATAAAGATGTCCATGCATACCTTATAGTTGATGGCAATTTGTTGCTGAGAAGCAATTAGCACACCAAAACTGCCAGAGCTACCACTTCTAGGAACCTTGTGGAGATGTGCTTTTTCACCTCCTTAGTTTTTGGTTTTGGTTGATGGACAGCTGATGCTTTGCCGAACATGTCAGTGGTTTACGGATTGAGGACATGTTCCCTGGATTCTGGATGAGACTCCTGAGCTGAATCATGGGTTCACTAATAGTAGTGACTCCTCTTCACTGTAATTCCTGCTCTTGGCATGAAGGCAATGTCTCTGTATCAACAAGCTGAGAAAGAAAGCCTTTTTAGCCCATTTCTTACTGGTTTGCTGAACTAAGCAGTTTCCCCAAATGATATGAATACTCCTACAGTATAATTTACTCAACAGAGAACCAAATATTTTTCCATACCTCCACTTGATAGAATCCTGTATAAAGAAGCAGAGAAGTCTCATCTCTTAAATTTTCTAATGCAAGAAACTTCTATCATTTTCTGAAACCTGAAATTGAAATCTATTAGATAAAACAACTTTAATGCATTTATTAAACAGTTCTGGCATCCATCCTTTCCATGTATTGTCTAAAAGAGCATTAACTACATGCACGGGAATTATGAAACTAGTCAGCTAACACTGAAGAAATCATTTTAGCAGCACGCCCCCACAGTTTTCAGTGGCTGAACTTTTGTTTCAGTTGTGATGTTATACAATCCTATTTCCATGGCAAACTTACAGATATACACTTGTCAAAATTCATGGTTTATTTAGCAAAACTGTCGAGGCACATACATTCCATTTGCATTCTCCCATTCTTTACAGATATGCTTTTTGAAACAGCAATTTCCTACAGCAATTAAGTGTGTTGCTTGGACTTCAGTAGATTCATGTGGCATTGAAAAGGTATCTGGCTTTAATTCCTATCCCTAAAAAGAGCACTAGTCAAAAAAATCCATGTGTTTTTTTACTGTTCCATCGCCTTCCTTTTAGTCTTTTAAACATCCTGTTTAACTTGATTTTTTCCCTCCCACACTGGTATTTAACCTATTCAGAAGGCACTCTTTCCCTGAAGAAAACTTCTCCTAGTACTTCCACACAACTTAATATCAAATATTTTGAGCACTGTCTGTCCATGAGTCTCAAAGATCTGTGACTGTTATCTGTCCTGGCACCTCCTTTGTACAACTCAAGAAAAGCACATCAGAGGAGGTGCCTGATTCTTCCAGCACTAAGGTGTGTCAGGCAGGCAGGTGGGATTTTGTGAGCCCTGCCTCTACCCTGCAGTCAGAGGTCTGAAGCAATAGAAATAGTAACAAGCAATGCAAATTGCATGCTCAGGCCTTAACTTTGAGTTAAGTAGAATCTGTGAATCTGGTCAAACAGGAAAACTTCATGGGGCAATCAGTTTTCCTTTGTTTGTTTGTTTGTTTGTTTGTTTTTGGTTGTTTGGTTGGTTTTAGTTTGAAAATATTTTTAATAATTCCCCCTTCTGCTTTTGTGTTCCTCCTGTTTCCTCTTCCTTATTCACAACCATCACCACTAAGTCCTGGCTCTGTGGTCTCCTCCCAGCCTCTGCACCAGCTAGGATGCATGCCAACCCATCCCCAGTTCCCCAGTCCCAGTTCACTCACACCTTTGCTCCCAGCTGGCTGTCATACTGTAGTTCCCCTCACCGCTGTGGTGCCATCCTTGTGCCTTGCTTTCCCCCATTCTGCTGTCCCAGCTCCTGACCTAGTATCAGCCTCCCCTCCTCTCATCTTCTTACCTCTACCCCTCTTTCTTCCAGAGTCTTTGCACTCTTCACGATTAGTTATATTTGCAACTGTCCCTGGGCTCCAGGCTCAAATGTGTCATGCCTCCTTTGCACACAGTGCCCTGTGACAAGATGGTAGTGAACAAAATATGGCAAATATAGGCAAAGTTCCCTGCTTCGTGGATGCAGGACCTATGTCCATGACATTGGGCAACACTATACCATGGGGGCCCTTGAAGGTGCCCCTTACACATGTGCTGTGGTTTAGCTGCCTGTGAGCCAGTGAAGATGGAATAGAGGCTCTCATAAGAGAAAGCACATCCTTGTAAAGGATGATGTAAGACTGCTTCTTTAGAGTATTAGTATCAGACCTGCCTGAAACAAGGAAACCCAAGTAACAAACTGGCAAAAAGCAAGGCACAGTACTGAGGAAGGAACTCCAGCTCTAATTTTCCTAGCTCTGATCACTAAACTGACATAACCTCAGCTGATTGTGGAAAATATCTTTGAGAATGAGTGGTGAGCCCTTTCTCCCTTTGCTGATTACTCCTCCACCCCCGACATTTATGCAGTGAATTCTGTAAAGCCATGACAGCTCTGAGACAGCTCAAAGCTCAGCCACAACAGAGCCAGAATGTTCTTGAAGAAGGGAATTAAAATCCCTTTCCTGTCCTTGTCCACGGTGTAGGGAGGCAGCTTGGCACAGTGGCAGAGCCATTTGTATTGTGAGAGGAAGGAGATGGAGGAGTAACTTGAGGAGGGGGTTGTGCTTCACTCTGCAGGAGGCTGGAGAAGGGCAAATGGGAGCCTACAAGGGGATGCGTATGTTATTTTTATTTTTTCCCCACTAAACAGCTCTCCCTAGCACAGCCTTCCCCTTCCCCACTCTAGCTCATTCAGTTGCCCCTCACTAGTGCCAAACTGCCTTTCTTAATGAGTCCTTCTCTCTGCAACAAGCAGCCCTCAGTCCTTCAGCTTCCCAGTTTTGCCGTGTAAGGGACACATGGGATAGTGAAGAGGAAAGAGAGGGTGGAAAGGCAACCCTGGCCAAGTGGAGTTTGGCTAATCTTTTTTTTTTTAAATAAAAAGTTAATATTAACTATTTATGGTGAGTGTGCAGAAGGGCATGGTAGGAGAGAAGCCTCAGAGGGAGCATTTGAATCCTTCATAGATCAGTCCATATCATTCAATATAAACACTTCACTACATGTTGTCGCCATGCATTACTTTTAGTACCACCAGACTGCCAGCTCAGAGTATTGAGGTTAGACTCCTGGACTAGGAGTGAGAGAGCAGATGCTTAATTTGCTGGACTGATTAGAGGAAAATGAAGAGACCTACCTGCATTAGACAAATTACAGCTTTTTGTAATACCACAGGTAATGTTCAAGGTATGACATAATTTAAAGTAATCTGTTTTAGGGTCAGCAGTTTTGTCTTTGATCCTTCCATGTGCCATTAGTAATATATATAGCAACCTTCAAGCAACCTTAGCTTTGCATCCTTTTCAAAGCTTAAAGGTTTTTTTCATACTTTCTTTGTTTTGCTTTGCTTTTGGAGAGAGGGAGGAGAAGGAAAGGAACCAAATGTTAGTGAGGTCATGTGGAAGAGAAAGAAACGTGCAGTTGTGAGGGTTGCCTGTGGCAGAAAGGCTCCCTGAAAGGGCAAGCTGTTACAGAATTTCAGTAATTTGCCTGTACTATGAGATTGTTAAATAACCAAATCCTTCAGCTGAAATTGCTCTGTCCCCACTCTTGTCTGTACCAATGTACAAATAAATGGAGCCATTGTGGTAGTAGGTAGTTGAAGTTTCATATTTGACACAGATGAAATTTCATGCACTGAACAAATACTGAAGGATAAACAGTAGCTAATCTGTATAGAAACCAAATGAAGTTCCTTAGTTTGTTCCAGAATAAATCAAACAGTCTTCTGAGACAGGTGTCAGAGGTTCAGAATAAGACACATCCTTCCAGTGAATTGAACACAATTTTTTCATAGATTTCCCTATGCTTCAGAAGGAATGGCAGCAGCATTGAGGGCACACAGTCAGTAACAGTAGTCCCATTATCCCATCACGGTTCTTGGGGGAACAAGCATATTTATTATTCCATTTCCACCTGCACCAGCACCCTCATATCCTTCTCCCTTCTCTCTAGAAGTGCCATGTGTCTCCAATGGAAGCACACAGCTCAGACAAGGTTCTATCTCTCTGGCTAACTTTTCTGCACTGCTTGCCTCCTTTCAGTTGTCCAGAAACTTAAAGCTACATGAATGCATGAGAAGGCTTAGGGAATTTGCTTGAATTATTCATACAAAATCCTGTCTAATTACTTTTTGAATTGATTTAATTTATTCCTCCCCTTGCTAAATGTGGAAAAAATAAATGTGTTCTACAACCACTGTTATTAAGTAGTTCAGTCTATTCCCTCTGATTGTGGTTGCCTGAACATCAGTCTTTTTTAGCTTGGGAATTAGTAATAAGTTGCATGCACCTGGTCTGAGTCTTCATTGCTCTGCCCTACACAAAGGACAGAGCTACGTGTAGAGATAATGGCCTTATTCTCTGTTGTTTTAAGTGCATGTGTGAATCCAATCCCTGGAAGCATGCTCCCAATTTGTGAGCAATCTGTTCATCTCTTCTTTCAAATACAGTACTTTTTTTCCAATGCCAAAATTTGAAATAACAGAATTGTCTCCTCTACCTCTCTTCTTAGTCCTTTGTGCGTGTAGCCACCTATGAAATTAGTCATTAATAAAGACCACTTTCCAGATAATGCATTGCTCTTCTTCACCTAAAAATGAGTTGAAATGTCCTTCATTCCTGTTGTACAGAGAGTTACTGGAAATACCTGCATAAGTTTTAGGCTGAAATATGTACCTGAATAAGTTTTATTAATCTTTTTTTCTGTCCGAGTTGTTGTGAGTGACCAGCTTCCTTTACAACAGTGATTGGCAAATTTACAAGAGCATTATGCCAGATTTTTGGTTTCTTTACCAGATGAGCCCTTGTACCTTTCAAGTCAGCAATACACCATCAATCACTTCTTTAGTCATAAAAAGCTTCCCTCCCAGAACTGCCTACCATTTGCATATCTGAGACCAGGACAGAGAACTGTGACACAGGAACAGTAATGGAGGAAATCTGAGAGGTGAAGCCGGATTTGTTGCATGACTAAATACATACTAAGTAATAACTGAATACATGCTGAAATGAAAGCAGTTAACTTGAACAACAAATATTTACCTTATTCCTTTACTTCCTTTTTTGTTTTCTTTTCCCAAAGTAGCCATTTATTTGTGTTACACAAGCTTGCAGATAAAGTAACTTGAAAAAAATAAAATGGAATAATTGAAAATACATATTGGCATTTGTGAAACAATATAAGAAAAAGTACCAGGATGCTGACTCAAACATAGATAACTGAGTTAAAAGTTACTGAGAGTTACGATGAGTATATTTTGATATATTTAACTAGTATATATCTAGCATAAGTTACATCACTTTTAAAATAACAGGTTAAAGTAACTATTGTTATATAAGCAGTAGGTAACATCAGTGACTCTTCTCCAGTAATGCTGAATGTGTAAACATATGTGGTGATCATTTTAATATTGCTATACCCATTTATACCTCTGAACAACTGGCTTAAGATTTATAGGTATTTATTACATGAATTCAGCAGAAATGTTTGTTTGATGTTCTTTTGTTTTCATAGATAAGCTGACTTTCTTTTGAAAAGTATTTTAGGTGGCTTTTTTCTTCTACAGCTTGAATTTTTTTTCCCATAAAATGGTTTAGGGAAGTGTTTAAAATGGATTTCCTTTGGCTGCTATGGATACGAAAAATGCTTAAGTGCCTCTTAGGAATTTTTTGTGCTCTTCAAGGCAGGAAATTAAGAAGAAGGAGTTAAAAAAACAAAAGTGCCATAAGCAGAAATAGATTTTACAGTTCTTCGACTGGAACGCAGTATCATCCCAGTGGAAGTCATTAGACATTTTTTCTCCATATATAATGAAGGGCTGCAGTGACTAATTCCTGAGTTGTAAATGAATTTTTAAAACCTTTCAGAGCTGTAGTCAGGGACATCATCAAAATGAACAGCTCAGGATATTATTCCAACCTGTAATTTCTTAGCAAGGAGATTATACAGGTCAACTGCTGAGTAAACCCTGTTTATGGTCATTGAACTTTAGGTCAAGTGTATTGCTAGGAAATTAGTTTTTACTGGAAATGTAAGTGCTGATGAACAAAAATTAAAAGATATTTTGACACATTATTCCTGTATAAAGCTAAACATGTCTTTTTGTTGTTTTAAAATATTAGTGACCAGAAATCATCAGAGGAAAATCAACAAAATAATTTCCACAGATTTCTTGTCAAAGTGCCTTCTATCTTCTTCTCTCATCTCTGTGGGATGCAAAATGACACCACGTCAGCCTTTCTCCCCTAATTATTGTATTATTGCCTTGCTAGAAGTGGGAAATCATGTTCAGACATTACTGTCAAATATTGTCCTTTCCATCCTGTTCTCACTTAGTCTCTACTTTTCAAATTAACTGTCTCTTCTAATGTGATTTTATCCATTTTTACACTATTTGGCCTAATAATGGGTTGGTAATCTGAAGAGCAGTGGGCAGAAGGCTGCACCTCAGCCAAAGTACAGCATCCCTTCTCTTACATCCTGACATAATTTTCTTTGTGTGTAGCTCACAGGGGTGTATCTCACTAGTATCTCACTCCCACTGAAAGGTGGGTATCACTTCTGAGACTCAGGTGTCTGGTCAGGCTGGAAGTGGTACAGAGGGATCACAGGACAATATTTTTATTCCTTTGTGTGTCTTTTGGAAAGTTACTTCAATGCTATATGCCTCGATTTTTGCATCTGTAGCAAGCATATGGTTATTCATCTCACAGGACTGTCAAAACTTAGTTCATCAATAGCTTGAAAGCACTCTGAGCTTCCCAGATGGAAAATACATATATTTTAGAAGATTAAATTTAATACTTATAGAATCCTTTAGAGGCTTTAAAACCTCCATTCCATCCATTTGGAACATCTACTCCAACCTGCACAAAGCAGCCCTTAAAACATCCCTCAGTCTTTTCATGAAAACCATGAGTCCAAGCACCTTCATTTAATACTGTGTGCAGAAAATGTACAGAGTGAAATGCTATCCCTGACAAAATGAGTAGCTAGGGTTTTGTTTTCAATTTACATCTAGAGTCTCCAGACAATAAAATGCTTGTTATATCCTTTGGGATCATATTCCAATGGCTTATTGCCCTCATGACTAAAAATCGTCAGTTTGGAAATGGCATTTCCCAAAGGAGTCTGCCCATCCTTAGACTTGTTTTGAACCATATCTTCTGTCTTGTAATTGAATATTAAATATATTCAGAAATGCATTTAATAACATCTTGTGGCTGTTGGCCTTTTCAAAAACAATAATGTAACTATTTTCTAATAATCTGAAAGCATATTGCCTTTCCAAACATCTCAATTTATACACAGGAAAGAGCTCAAGTGATGGGAAAAAACCCACCACTCTCATTCAGAGAGCTATTAAAGTGTTTTTCAAAGGCTGATACTGAGAAAGTAGAGGCAATGGAAAAATGAAAAAAAGAGTTTATTAAGGGATATATATCCCTTCTGTACAATATAATTCTTGAGTAGAAGGAAGTACATAGAAGTGTTTCACTTTTATTAAAAGAAAATGAAGTCTAGTTGCGTGCTTTCACGTCTAATAAGATAACAGTGGTATTAAGTCAGCAAGCACTAGAGGAATTTATAATTGCAATTTCAGCTACAGGAGTGTAGAGACAAGGGAAGGAAAGAAAACTTATAACACTTCAGGCAGTATCTCTTTGATCTCCTAAAATGATCCTGCAGAGTAGTGACAATAGGTGATTGGTTAAATGCCTGGGTTGTTGTGCGGCGAGGATTCCAGTCAGCCATAGCTGCATTGTTTCTGTGAGCACAGCCTCAGTGAATTTCTTTCCCCATTAACAAGCTGAGGTAGACCAACCTATATCTCCATGCAGAAGAAGTGAGGCACTAAAATCTGCTTTAAACCATAGCCTGAGGGCTAGATCGGATCTTTAGATGTTGCTTCCTTTTATTGCTCTGTTGCATCTGTGGTGTATGATCCACATCTTCCCATCTGCTCAGAGTTGGATGGAGGAGTCATCTTCTGCTCCTTAGAGAATTGGAAAAGGAATGAAAAGCTGTAGTGTTTACCTTGTTAAGGATGGAGACTGCCTAGAGTAAATTTCTAGTGCAGCCTACAAAAGGGACACTAAGAAATGGGGCTAATAGCTAGAGAAAAAAGGTCAAGAAGTCTTGTAGTTTGCCTCCTGTCCAGAACAACCAAACACAGGATAAACAGCTCATCCTCATGAGGAGAAGGAAGCTTGTGGCAATGCAGAAAGGAGGTCACTCATACTGCCAAGAAGTAGCCTCAACAGGAAAGCTCATCCACTCTCTCCTGTCTGCCTGCATCCCTGAGATGTTCTCAGGCCAAACTCTCAAAGTCGTGTTTTATAGCTCAGTACAACTGTTGAAGTTGGTGCAGCTTTATGTTTAATGATTTCCATGTAATGGAAGTCAGGAAACGTGAAATGTCTGGTTACAGTGGTGTACCCAAGTCTCTTAAGCAATCAAAGTAGCCTGGACAATTTAGTTCAGCAAACACTAAAACATGCTGCATCTGGATGTATTTCACTGCTGTATTTTAAATCATTCAACAGAAAATGCAGTTCTGTCTAAATGCATGTCTCAGCCCTTTGGATCCACTAATAGGTCTCAAGAAAGTTTTGCTGATGCTGTGATTTCAAAGGTGAGTGTGATTCTACCTCCTGCCCCAATTATCAGCCAGTTTCTTTAATAATTCAAAATCCTTGCTAAAACCCTGACCTTAGAGATTAATAAAACGATCCTTTATAGCCTTTCCAAGTCAGGCCGATTAAACACAGATTTGGCACAGACAACCTGAGAAACTTCAGTAACGTTATTCATTTCACTAACAGAGTTACCTCCCCTGCTGACGCACTCCCAATTAATGCCAAGAAAGGCATCTGATCTGGTGGAAAGGGACCGCTTGTTCCGTGCTCTCTATTACCTTGGATTTATTCCCAACTTAATGATAATGTCACTGTGTTTTTCTTGAGAATTATAATTATTTTATGGAAGTGGGTAGCGTTCTGTCCAGCTCACAAGCTTTCCTGAGACAACAGCAGGCCCCAAGCCTGGACTACAGCAGGTGTTTTGGAAGGAGGTATTCATTAGCTCCACGAAAAGCACCTGAAGAAAGGCTTGTTCGTTTTGGCAGTGGGTGATTAATTTATACCCTGCAGCAGGAGCTGAGGTATTTTATAATTACTACTGATGGTCTTACTTGTACCAGTACGTCAGCTTTTCCAGACCTAGGCTCTGCTGCAACCAGGCAGCGCCAGCTTAGCTTAACTCTGCCTGCCTGCCTGCCTACCTCTCCACTTAAACTGATGAAACCGCACACAGGATGATGGATTTAAAATTAGTTTTTTGTTACGCTAGTGTTTATGAATGCCAGCTGAGTCACTGCAAGCTGAATTTAAACCAGTTTACTGGAGTTCATACCTAAAATTAGCGGGGTTTAGTTGAAACAGTTTAAAACTTAGCTGCAGGGGTGGTGCTGGTTGAGAAAGTCATGCTGCGAGGCTGCAGGGAGGAGGACTGCGCTGGGGGAGAGGGGACACCTCTGGCCACAACCTGGCTGCCCATTGCCTCTGACATGTCTCCAGGGGTAGAGAGGGCTGTGCCCACCCCTTGGTAGGGACCACAGGAGGAGGAGAGTAGGAGGTCTGATCCCAGGAGGAGTAGAAGGAAGAGAATCTTGGTAACATTTAGGTTGAAAAAGTCTCTAAGGTCATTGAGTCCACCGATAAACCCAGCACTGCCAAGTTCACGGATAAACCATGTCCCTAAGTGCCACACCTGCAAGTCTTTTAGATACCTTCAGGGATAGTGACTCTTACTAGAGTTCCACCAATCAGTCCCAGATGAGAACTAATTTATGGCACATCTTCCTCAATGTCTCTGCCACAGTAGCTTCTACTTGTTCTGAAAAGGCAAATTCTTTCCTAGCAAGAAAGGTGCATTATGATCATAGAATCATAGACTATCCTGAGTTGGAAGGGACCCACAAGGATCAAGACCAAATCCTGGCTGTGCACAGGACAATCCCAAGAAATGCATGATTTACCTGAGAGCAGTGTCCAAGGACTTTATGAACTTGGTCAGGCTTGGTGCAGTGCCCATGTCACTGGGGAGCCTGTTCCAGTGCCCAGCCATTGTATCTGTGTTATCATCCTCCCAAGAACAAAAACAGTACCTGGCCCAACGAAAGTCTCACAGTAAGTGAAAATGGATACTTCCAAGCACAACCACTCACCTGTTAGCCATAGACTTCATGAGCAGAGGAGCTAAGACACAATCCCTATCCAATCAATTTTAAGTTTTGCTATGATATAAGTGAATATATATATTATTTATGAGCCTTACTATGTTTGTCTAAACTATTACATTTTGTGTATAGTCTATTTTTAGTGATATGCTTTCTGAAAAAGAAATATTTTCCAACTTTTATTTGTCTGTTTTCTTCTCTTCTTGCAGTAAATTAGTCACTAATTTAATCATCTTTAAGATTCATATGCTCACCCACACCATCCTTCATATTAGTACAATGACATAAAGATTCTTATTTGCTTCACTAGGGTATAATTAAACATTCTGAATTCTAATTTTTTCAATTTCTTACCATGAGAGATCACATGGTTTTCTGAAGTACAAGGAGGTAGTATTTTCATTTTAAATGTTTCTGAATTTTCTACTTTCAGCTTTTAACTTCAAGTTTTTGATAAGAGAATTTACTTACATCAAAACAGTAATACATTTTAATGAAATGGTTTCTTTTGTTTTCTTTTTTCTTTCTTTTCCTCCTATGGCCATATTGGCAAGTTTCACAGCTGAGCAGTATGACAAATACCATATGTTCACCTTCAGGCCACTATGCTATTTGCTGGTAAATGCAATTCCTGCTGTTGTAGTTGCTTTGTGAAATTAAGAGTGACTGTGACACTTTCCTTCTATTACTTTATCTCATCTTCTGTATCTAGGCAACTTTCTAGAATCACTGCTCCAAGAAATGGGGGGAAAATATTTGTAGATTCATGTTTCAGATTGGTAAAACACAGGCAACATTTGAATTCTCAACAGAAATGAAAAACATTCCAATTGGAAAGCTGCCTGCAAAGAATTCAATACCTTTCTGCCTTTATTCATTTATTTCAGCTTATATTGCTTATGAATCTAATGAAATGCTGGGCTAGAGCTCTGTTTCAGTATGAAATGACTCAAGGGAATTGAGTAAATGTCCAACTTCATGAACAATATATGACAAAACCGTAGAGCAAGTCCTTTGATTAGTTTATGTAGTGGCTTGTAACTTCACTTTCAAATAATCAGGGGTTGTCAGACTGAGGTAGCAGAAGAGTTTGCTATGAATATTCATGCAAACATATCCATCCTGTCTTCCACAGTTTAATGGAGCTATTCCTCTGCCTTGATTTGATTGACTTTATTAATGAGTTTTTGGCCATTTTTGTTTAAAATTTCCATGATAGAAGGCACAGGAGAACAACTGTCCAAATTGTCATCCCCTGAAGACCAAAATAGCTGTCAGTAGAAGCTAAGAGTTCAATAGAAAGGCAGGATTGAGCCTTATATTTCCAAGTCTTTGTTTGAGCCCTGCTTCCCTCAGAAACACAGAAGGGTTGACTAAGAAATTGCAACATTCTTGCTATTTTTGATCTTTTAACAAGCAATACAGTCCATACAGAATGAAATTCTAAGCTAGTCCTGGGCCAAAGGGTTTCCTTCTATACTCCACTACTTCTAGAGAAGCTCCTGCTGGTCCTTTTCCATCCAGAACATTAACTTCCTCACCTCCTCCAATTAGAGAAATCCTCCTTAGTGCTTTGGGCTGACTCTTCCTCCTCATGCTTATATCCATCGTCATCTGCTCAGTCACTCACCTGCAGACATGAAGCATCTCTCTAGTTAGCAGCTGCATTGGAAGTTTACAAAACTACTTTATTAGGCACATGCTTTCTCAGATTAGAAACATTGCTAATGCTGAAAGGTGAAGGAACAAGGTGGGGAAACAGAAAATTCAGTTCCAAGTTAACAAAGGTACTATTGGCTTAAGAAAATCTTTGGCAGGTTTAGTGTGAGATCTTGCCAGGACTTTGCAGAAGAGAGGAGTGAGAGCTAAAGATGCATAGTTGGATGTAATCTATATGCTTAAACAGCAATAAAAAGTTCAGTCTGAACTCATAAGGAGGATTTACAAGGTGTTTTTCCAACCAGTCAGTTTCCTTAAGGAGGTGTGTCTGCTTTTTCTACCATGTGTGAGGAAAATTAGCACCATAGAACAGAACCTGTAAAGCAAAAGCAAGAGCTGTCTAGGTAGCAATAGAGACATACAGAGCTTTAGATCTGCTTCCCTCCATGCAGTGTTACTTTGGGCTGACTAGATATGCCTTCACACCTGAGTCCCCTCCTGCAAAAACCTTCCATAGAAGCCAGGGCAGCTTGTTCTCAATAGAACAAGCAGGTGTTGTCTCCTTTTGTGGAACTGTCCAAAAATTTGTCACTCAGAGGCAGTGGTGGCACCAGTTCTTCCTTGTGGCTTTGTTGGCTTTTTCAGGTACTTCAGGTTCCGGTGAGATGCAGGACAATTGCAGGTAGAAAGGTTTCAGCTGAAGTGGGAATTTTTGTGAAATTTAGGCTCCTAAATTCGTAGCTGCTGTCCTGAAAGCCTCTGGTTTATTTGTTTCATACAATTAGTAGAAAATTTGATCAGAGTTTATGTTTTGGGTCAGTATACAGAAATATATATAGTATAGCAATTGAGAAGATTAATAAGAGTTTGCCTACAGTGTTCTTCAATGAGGATAATTAAAATGTGGTAATTTTATTGCCTGGTAATTTTATTGCCTGCCAGTCAAAATCCAAAGGTACTTCCATTTGTGTATTTTGTGACCATCTAATCTTTGGATTAAGGGCACACATCAGGGATTTGAGCCTGGACTTCTCCCTTCCCTCTCTCCCAGACACGCCTATGTCCCTTTAAAGTTGTAAAGGAGGTAGATGAAGTCTTCAAATGAAATTATTTTCTTGTGTACATTTTGACTACAGAAAACATTGGTAATAGCTGTTTTCCAGATAATAAAGCTGAAATCTCGTGAGACCAAAGTGTCAAAAGATGAGTTGTTAGAACAAGCTGCTATAATTAAGTAGAAGCACATTTAAAAGAAAACTTGGCTGCTGCTCCACCAAGTATTCTGTGTGGAAACACAAGACCAAAATGGTTATGTTGTTAACAAAATACACAGCATTATTTTAGCAGCAGACCTTAGGGTAGCAAATTTCAGTCCTATCTCTGACAGAGGCTCCATGGTAACTGTGGGAATCATGAAGTAGTTTGTCTACTGTCACTATTGAGTAACAGGATGAAACAATAATTAAAGGAAGTTATTAGAAGGCAATAGAATATGAAGAGGTGTAATACTCACAAATCAATACTGATGCTGTAAAAGAAAGATGACTATTACACATGCTAGCATTGCAATGTCTAAAGCAAAATAGCCTGAAACAATTTATTTGGACTTTTAGAAATTACTTTTGCCAAAATTCCTGAAGTGGGGGCTGTTAAGGAAATTAAGTAATCATGAGGTGAGGGAATTATGATTAGGGAACAATGAGCCATATAAAAGCAAGGACTATAAATAAATACCCAGGTACCATGCTGGCAAAAGGCCAGCCAAGTGATGACTGCAGAGCTGCACTATGAATGCTGTCAAATACATTTCAAATGATGGAAGAGCTCACCTGAAGTGCAACAGAGTGTGAAAAACACCTAAAAAAGGGACCTAACAAAGCTAGATAAACTGGCAGGGGGATGACAGATGGCACATGTCAACAAAACAGTATCATGGATAATATTCCAAGTTTAAATACATGCATATACATTTTAACACCCAACACTTAGGGATGTAAAGGGCCTTGGAAAAAAAATCATCACCTTGCTCTTTATCTACAGTGACAGTCAAAGTGTGACTGGATGCTTAAAAGAGAAGTAGTAATAAAATCAATACTACATTGTGTGTGTAATATACTTTATTACACACCTGTAAGGTTTCTTAAGGCATAATGTGTGGACTCATGGGAGGGAGTGCGTAAGTACATCTGGGCATGTATCTGCACTGGCATAAAATATTCCCTATCTACAGAGCTGAGTTTTACAACCAATAGTATTAATATGATAGTCCTACGATTCAGATGTTCTGTGCAGTTTGGGATGCTATGTCTCAGAAGTGCTAATGCTTCAGATATTCTGCATGTACAAATATGCTCACAGAAACATGTACATGCAAATTTATGATATACATATAAAAATATTTTTCCCCTGTTTCACTGTCTTTTGCATCATTTTGCCTGTTTATGGACTCCTTACAGAAACTATTATAAGCAATGAAAGTTTTCCATATATATAAGCTGAATAAACAGGGACACCTTGTTTCTCAGAGGAGCTGAGGGAAGTGTATGAAGAATATGTGAAAACATGGTACAGAGGAAGGCAATCAGGTTTAAGGAGATATTTGATGCACCTGAAATACAAAACTCCTGAAACATACAGAGGTACTCTTACATTTATCACTGGAAGAATAAATTTACTGTTATATGTAGAACTTACTGCCGTATGATATCCACGGAGCTCTAGAGTTTAGCAAGATTCTTCAAGCAGTTAGGTCAATGACAAAAACATGGAACCATCAAGTAAAAGAGACATTAATGAGCACACATGGGGACAATGAGGCTTAAAATGGTATTTTCTATAGCAGCAGGGCTTTCTATTAGGTTTCTGAAGTGATTGGAGGCACCTGAAAATACAGATGAGCACTGGGTTGGTGGGTAACAGTGTGATCAGGCACGGTAGTTAGGAATGATAGACCAAATTCAGGGTAGGTAGGAATCCCAAGTGCTGTTCTATTGCCTTAAAAATGAAAATCATTCAATTTGATCAGAGGTAAGTGCATAGCTGTCTTATAGTCCTGAAATAAGTGTTGAGTTATAAGATTTTTTTCAATGCAATTTTTTCTTTAGCTTGTTCAATTGTTTAAGTTCTATTTTAATACTCGAAATCACAGTGAAATGAAATATTAAGTATAGAATGTTAGGCTGAGGCACAGATCTACGAAGGCCGTTTAAGTATCATATTTGCTGATAATGCTATACTAGGAACAGAATTTTTCCCTAGAAATTTCTGCCCCAGAAAAACAGAGAAGTAATGTCTCTCATGTGACACACAGTCTTTTGTCACACCAGTTTTGAACACAATTGTAACTAAGTTGACACATGTTAAAAGTGGGCATTCACAAGCAGATGATCTTTACTTATTTATAACTTAGGTATGAAATAAATCTTTTGAAGCACCTAACATGGTCAGGAACTGCAGCTGCAAAAAATGGAAGAAAGTTCTCTGGCTAGACAGGCTTTGTAAGTAACCAGCTTTTTTTTAATGATTTTTTGTGTTACACTGTGAGCATAGCTGTCTGACTTATGCTGGGCAGAGGTGACCATCCCTGCCATGTTAAGTGACTAGATGCTCCTCTGTCTGGTCAGTGTGAAGACTGACAGTGCCTGATTCCTCCTATGTGAGTAGTTCTTAGGATCAGGTAAGGCTGGCAGTGAAAGCTTTAATTCTGGTACTATGTACTGATGAGGAGGGAAATGCTTGGGAGGGTGCTGGTGGCTTTGATCCCATTGCCTGCCTTTGTGTGCTGTAATTGTTGGCTTTTCATCCCCCTTCCACTATTGAACTTGCTGGGCAATTTTGTCTGTAGCTGCATAAAGGGATGAGAGCCAGAGCTGGTGGCAATCAGTGGCCTAGCAGAGGAGAAAGAGCTCCCAAGTAGCTTGATCTGAAAAAAACCCTGGTGTTTCTGTTCTGCGGTTTGATTTTCTTTTTTTCCCCCCCATTTCAGTAGGAAATAGGCAATCCTCTCAGGGCAAACTAAAATCAGAGCTCAAGTTTAGACGCTGAAGTCAAACAGTTACACTTCCAGATCCCCTGGAAAACAGGGTGCATTTGCTTACTGCTCATGGGACTGGAGATTGCCCCAGAGGAGGAGCAGGGTGAGCTCAGCCTCTGCAGTACACAGAAAGCAGCACACTGATTATTCTCTGTTCTTTTTGTCTTGGGTATTTTCGGTTATAGAAATAAAACACAAGAACTTCAGAAAGCATGACTGTAAAACCTCTTGCCAGATAGATGAAATGAACCATTCCATGACTGCTCTGTACAGGCACAAGATGGCACTGAAGTGAGAACCATGTTAATTTGCTTTGTATTTATGTGGGGACTACTTTATATTCACTACAGGATCCTTAATATTGTGTTATTTTAGCTTTCTGCATTTGAATATATATCTTATAATTTTGTTCCTAATTCTGAAAGTATGCTAATTGATGTGCCATTTTTCTTTTTGGTTGCTATTTTGGTTGAGAATCAGCAGTAGCTATGTGTATTTACAGACTGAAAGTGAGCTACAACTCTCTCTGTTACTGTAAAGTTTAGTTTTACCTTCCCCCGCCCCCGCCCCCAACAGCAGTGAGCTCTTGAAAATCGTCCTTGTTGTTCACCAGCAAGTTAACACGCTGCTTTCACCAGGGTTATTCATCACGGGCTATCCTTCAAAATATTATTTAGAAGGTGAGCCACGTGGTTCTGTTTCATGTAGGTGTCCAGATTTTTCTTCCCTCTTATGAGTAAATACTCAGTTTCAGGAAAATGTTCTGAATTCTTAATATCAGGTGTGCCAGCCTCAGAGTCGCTGAGCAAGCTGGTTAGGAAGCAGCAGAGTTTGCTCTCTTCCCTACTCTTGGACCAGAATCCATTCCAAAGGGAGAGTGGGTTCCTAGCAGCCTGTGTGTCCATGGAGAGCTGCCCAGAGTGCTTTACCTTCTTTCTTTCAGAAGTGTGCTTAGGGCAAATAAAACAAGGGTCATCTAGAATATTTGCAGGTCTGGTGACATTGTTTTCTTCTTCAGTGGGTGTGAGCTCTGCCAGGGCTGATATCTGGGGCTGCGATCCCACTGGTGTTAGTACTGGAAGCAGGTGTTACGCTGCCACACACTAAAAGGTGAAAATACTCATTCTAACTCATTTGGGTCTTTGGCAATGGACAACTTGTTCCCTTCTTGCAACTTTCCCCATCTTTCTTAATATGTGTGCTAATTACTAGTGTATGCTGCAGTAAATATTTACTCTTCTTCGCTCAGGGTGATTTGTAATTCATAGAGGGTTGGGAACAGCTGGAAGGCAAGACAGTGATCCTGGAATTTTCTGAGACTAAAGTCAATCATGTTTTTATGGTCATCTAAGTTTCCTGGGAGTATTTTGTGTTACATTAAGTGGCTGTTATGCACCAGTGAGCATGCCTAATCAATGTAGCCACTTCCCTCTGCTAAATTATGGGGACAAATTTGAATGCTTATTAACATATATTAACCCTCTGTGAACATTATAAAGAGTTCTGCAGGGTCCAAATTGTTGCTGTGGCTTACTCTATTGTTTGGATCTAGGTTTATCACTTGTCAGAAGGAGATCAGCCTAAATGACAATAAATTACTTCTTTCTAATAAGGGAAACCATGTTAATATAAAACTGTTTTAAAGGTCCACACTTCTGAGCAATTCCTTTCCTGTCAGTATCACCATTGAGAAGGTAGTGAGAGAAATAACTGCATGGTTCAGTACAGTAATGATTTCAGATTGCTAATGGCAAACTGAACCAAGTAGAAGTGTCACCTTGCTTTATTTCAGAGGAGGCTGGGCCCTTTGAACAGTGACCTGCTCAGATCCTTTACAAGGCCATCACTTATGTTTGCTTTTTTAATATAATCTTAATTTTCTATGGCCATATGCAGATGTTTTTATTGTTGCTCTGAATTGAGGTAGTCTCTTACAGGCAAAGGAATATTTTTCTCCTAGGAAAATTCAGCAGGTAAGAGGTTTTTAATCATAATATGCAAAATAAGTCAAAAAGAATAATTTTAAAAAGTAGCTTTTGATCCAGTATAGCTTTTTCCCAGGAGCTCTGATCAGATAACTGGTTGCATTAATTCGTACTTGATGTAGGAAGGGATGCTAAATGCTTCTGCCAGTCAATTCACCTAGATGTATAGAATAATCCAAAAAAGCACATGCAGTAACTGACAGCAATGAATTCTAAAACAGATGACAATCATGAATAATGCACTAAGGTAAAAAAAAAATATTGTGGTTGAGAGGTAGTTCAGAGGTTCCTTTACTAGCACCTTCTTTAAATGTATTGTTCATAAATGGAATTTTTCCTATGAGTTTCACTAAATTAGGCAGCAAACTATGAAGGTAAACCTACAAAAGCGTGGTATCGCAGCTGAAATCTTTGAAATATAAAAACCTGGGTCTGGGAAGGAAGGCCTACTAAAATTACGTGTTTATAATTGTAAAATAAAAACAATTTCTGTGGTGCCTGTATGTATAACAGATACAGATTTCCACATATTGAGAAATAGACATTAAGATACTCCCGCACATCTTGTTTGATGCAAAAAACCCCTGGGGTCCAGTAGAAACAGTCCCAGTGAATTCAGTGAATGCTCATGAGGGAATATTTTTGTATTCCCTATGTATGTCAAAGCATGTAATTTAATAATGTAGGTGATGCCAGTATTCCCTGATACTTAAATCAACACGTTATTCTCTCTTGCTTGATTGTAGTTTTCATAGAGTTACCATTTCTGCCTACGTAGACTTAGTTTTCACTTTTGTCAGCTTAATGAAAGACTGCAAGAATAGAGGTACTGGCTTTTCAGTTGTTCCCCAGCAATGACCAGAAGCAGAAAAGTAAGAGTAGAAAATAAAAGTATTTCAAGGAAATTGTGCTACTTCCTCAAGGTGGTCTCCTGGCCTCCAGAAATTCACAGCTCAGAGATTGAGCTCAGGAGTGGTGACCCTGTATTTGGATGCTCTCAATGAATATCTCTTCCATTACTTACCCATCTGTATCAGGAATCACTGCTGCCACTAGTCAGAATGACCTCCACAGTTTACTGTGAAAACTGTCCTTTCAATTTTATATTTTTGACCTGTTTGGTGTGAGGTTGTGTGATTGTCCTTTTTTT
>VXAU01004326.1:371573-449934 GCA_013399695.1 Formicarius rufipectus | reverse complement strand
GTGGGTTTTTTTTTGTTTTGTTTTTTTTTGTTCCCTCCCCCCTTTCTTTTTGGGCTGTTTTTCTTTATGGATGATACCTTTGCCACCCTCCAGTCTAGAGGGTCATTAAGGAAATATGTTGGACTGCAACAGAATGCAGTAGCCATTTCTCAGAATGTAGTCTTCACTGTAAGAGAAAAGAAAGTGTGAGGCTGCTGTGTCCTGCCTGCCATAGGAAGCAGATGAATATGTAGCTCAACTTTTAGCAAGGAAGGACAAACATACAGAAAAGTGAACCAAGAGTAGTAGCATGCACCAAGGCTCTGTGATACAGCAGCATACAGAAAGAGCAGCCCTCAGGAATGACTTGAGGTTTGATTGGTGGTTTTTTTTTTGTACTGTTTCCCAGAGCTGTGTCTACCCTGCCATGTAAAAGATGACCTGCTTTCAAACCAAGTCTAAGTAAGAGGGGCAGGGTTTGTGTGGGTGCTGTGAAGCAGCGGCCTCTTGCAGATCAGGGCTGTCTTGCAGACAGCTGTTTGGAGAAATCTGGACTGGAACCAAGGGCTTAAAGAACAATTAAGCTGTGTGCACAATCAATAATCAAGCTTGGCCTTGTTTTATTTAGGGGTATAGAGGTACTCAGTGTGATCCTTCTAATAACCGGGGACAGCTTGTAAAAGGATAAGAGAAGCAGAGTGATTTCTGAGTAAATAATCTGATCTAGGGAATGATGTAAATGACCAGCAGAGACACTCTCATGCAGCATGAAGTTGTTAATGTTATGTAAGAGCTGCAAGCATTCATGGAAGGCTGGTGTACTTGTATTGGAACATGGATCATGCTCTTATTGACATTTAGTGTTCCTTTTATTCCTGGATCTTGGGTCACTTGGGAAGCTCCGTCCAAGTAAAGTGTATTTAGACTATAGTATTTTGATGTTAACTGAGCTGAAAAGGACTCTCCTGATGAGCTTCTTAGTGAGAAAAACAGACAAATCTGAATTTTGGAGGGAATGGCTACATATGTCTTTTTGACCCGATTTCATGTCATGAAACTGAAATGTGACCTAAGTAAAAGTGAAATGAAAAGGGGTGGGAGTGTTTCTGCTTAATCCTCTGGTCTAAAAAGCAGGTGTTGGATTTGGTGGCTGACAGCTGTAAATACAAGCAGTGCAAAGGAGGAAGGTGGTGGTGGTGGTTCGAGTGCCTTTCAGGCCAGCACTCCAGATACTGAAATAAGCTCTATTTAACATTAACTGCTTTTCAGGCTGAGATCTCTTTCCACAGTTTTTTTTTTTTCTTGAAGGTTAATTAACAAAGATGTTTTCATAATACAGTTCCTATTTCCCAATACAGAATCTTCACTTTTCCTGGTCTAAATGGTAAGCATAAGTTAATTAATAAAGGCAAATTTACCCGTAAATTGTAGCTTTCAAAAGCATAGTAGACATGCCTTGTTAACCAAATGAAGAATTTCAGAGATATAAAAGCACATGATTGACACATAATGTGCTGTCAAGGGAAATACTATCCTGAGAAGCTTTCAACAATGTGACACCAAATGATGCACTATGCAAAGTTCAAGTAACAGAATTAATGGGCTTCATTAGAAGATTCCAGAGCACATTGATCCATCTGATGAAAACCCAGCTCAACACTAGCTAGGAAAATGGGAGTTATTTTATTTTTTTTTCTAGTACCAAAACATTTTGTCTCTTCGACCTTAGAGTGCACTCTCCACAATATGAGAGAGAGATGGTGTTACCTTAAAAATTGTAGTTCACACAGCCCAGGACACCATAGAATCATAGACTCACAGAACAGTTTAACCTTTAAGGTTCCTTGCAACCCATAGCTAGATCTGGGATCTTGCCCTCCCTTACAATCACCCCAAAGACCTTTTCTCCACATCACACTCCTGGATGCACTGTGGCAGGACACAGCTCACTGCCCTGGAGCTGAAGAGCTGGGCAGGGAACTGAGCTAGGGAAAGGTGCTACATTATGTGATTAGAAATCAACATCCTTTTGATAATGGCAGTCATTATTATTTGTGTCCATTTTTTTATTCCCTCAGGGTCTTAGTAACTGTGCATGTTCTGACTCTTCTCAGAGTGTTGGTAACACTTCTCCTGTACTTCAATCTTTTTTGGGGAACCCCTAAGTCATAGTATCATAGAACCGTTTATGTTGGAAAAGACCTTTAAGGTCATTGAGTCAAATCTGAGAGTGTCAGGGATGTTTTGTTCATGTGCAGTGTTTTCTGAACACAACTGAGTGAAAATTCTGTAAACCAAAAGGAATGCAGCCTGTCAGGATACACAGAGCAGTGTTTATCTCAATGTAATTTTCAATCAATGGAACTACACTTCAAGGAAGACAGAGAAGCTGTAATTTTGGATAGCTACAGATTTAGGCAAATGGAAACTGCAAATACTCTTCTGCAGATTCAGACATCTTCAAGAGACAGGCTAAGATTGTTTTCATGAATATTCCATTTAAATCAGTTGCAGTGGTTAGCTGCAAAGTATCTCTTGGGTATTTTGATTTCATTTGTTTCAGAACACGAATCGGGTATATTTGGCTAATTCCCATGTATTGTCCTCATTAGCCTCTCTGAAACACATTTTTGCTGTTAGATTTTAAGGATTAATATTCCTTAACTAAAGAGACTATTGTGATTTATGTTATGGTGCATCTTAAGGTTTACAGAGTTTAAACTATTTAAATGTCAATGTATGTTGCCTAAATCACTCTGTTAGAGTTGTTGAGAGTGTAAGACTGTTGTTAGAAATATTTTCCTACTTGATGCATCACATAAAGATCTCGTTGAAGACCTGGTTCTTTCTTGATTATTGTCCAACATGTCATCCAGTCCTTATCTTTTTCTTAAAAGTTTGAGAACAACTAGTGATGGATGTAAAATAATACAAAATTATTAAGCTGTTTTAAAAAATATTTGATAATAACCCACAGCAGATGCATTCTCTGTATGCCACTGATACTTAGAAGTGCTAGCAAGCCCTGTGCTGCCTCCTAAGAACACAAACTGTTGCTTGAGCATAGCATATCTGGAATTCTTAGAATTTTATTTTTTTTCTCCATACTGTCATTCTGCTACAGAAGTTTATCTATTAATTTTCTCATCTGATGTGAAATACATGGGACACTTTCACTGCCAGAAAAGACTATTGTTGTGACTCTGCAGAATGTACCCTCTTCTGTAAAATGCAGTTGAGGTTGATGTGTGAAACTCTCAGCAGAGGTCTCCTCTCTCCCACATGTGCCCTGTTTACCCTGAATCACAACTTCCACTCAGAGTGAACTACAGAGGCTGGGCACAGAAAACACCAGGAGACCAGTGAGCTGGCATTGTCTGGGGCAAAATGAGGACATGCCTGTTTTCCTTGGAATGGAGATTTTAAAGTCATTGCAAGTGGCTTACGCATAATTCCTTGGATTTGTTAAAAAAAGTTGGGTTTAATAGGTGGGTGGGGTTACAGTAAGAGTGAGGATTTTAGTCACAGTTTAGCCACTGATCTTCTGGATGGCCTCTTAATGGTCACGTGCCAGGACTTTCAGAAAGGGCCTGGAGTTTGGGGTGGCTCAGATTAGAGTCCCACTTCTGATTTTTATTTCATTTACTTTTTATTTATTTTGGAGGAACAATTTAAAGAAGCTACCTGTTTTTTCTAGGTGGAAAAACAAACTGATTCCTTTGAAACAAGCTGAGCACATCTTAGCCCAGGCTCTCAGTGAAAGTAATTTTAGAAATTCCCTTTTTATTGTTTTATTATCCATATTATGGATAAGCAGCAATGTTAATCATGAAAAGCTTTTGCATCACTATTAAGGATATTTAGCTCTGCTTCATCTGAAATTGCTATAAAGCTGTGAAAGATAGAAATCAGGCATGCCTATCTTTTGAGCCTACAGTCAAGTGTTTCTACATCAATTTGCATTTTGAACCCCTGCAAGTTTCAAGCTGGTTCACAGTGTGCTGAGAGTGGAGGCAGATATGAGATGTGTCTTAAGGACAGCTTCTCAGTATGCCAGTTGGATGCTCTTCCAAAGAGATTGCTCATTGAGTACTCATTTGACTACACTTTGCTGGCAGGAGAAGGAGAAAGAAAGAAAGAAAATATCACAAACCCTTCATCTCATGTGCTGGAGTTGGCCAGTGCTGAGAATTCAAACACATGAAAGTGAAGGAAAGAAAAGGGGATGTAATCATTACACCTGTGACCCTTTGCCAGCTTCACATTCCTACCGGCTTTCCAAGGGAAATGATTCACTTCAGACTATGATAGCACAGCTAGGTCAGGGTTCTGTAACAGTAATTCCTGAGGGCATGTCATGCTTACGAGGGCATGAACCCCAGCAACTAAAAAACTTCAACTTCACTGACCTCTTGGGTGCATCCTGATCTTTGTCGTTAAAGAAACTTTGGTAGAAAGTTCAGTCAAAGAGACAATAACTATATTTTTATTTCAAGGTGCAATAGAGAAAAGGAGAACACTTCAGCAAGATCTTCATGCAGGATTATTTCTTGTAGCCAGCTCACCTACAAATTGCACATAAAGATTTATATTCCTTGTGCATAATTGCAGTCTAAAGAGAGGGGCTTCAGCATTCCATGATAGGTGTGTTAATATCCAAATTCAGAGAACTCTTTGGTCTAGGTGGGAGTTACCTGTTTTGGCAAGAAGGATTTAACTCAAAAGGTCTGTGAAGGAAGTCATGGAACAATAGAAAGTAGAAACCTGGGACTGGGATTTGTTGTTTGAAGTAAAATTTAGAAAGTCCCAAGGAATGTAGGGTGTTTGGGATACTTGATGGAACGTGGAGGAAAACAGAGGCATTGGAGGGCAAAAGCAAGGAGTCCAAGTGATCTGGCAGATAGATAACTATCCATGATAGAGGTTTTAGACTTCCTTGTAATGTCATTTACTACTCATGAGATGTTCTGTATCAGGTCAGCTGTCTACCTGCAAACCATCTCTGTTGACTAGAAAAGCAAATCTGCCCTGGCTCTGAGACTTTCTAGCAGTCCATTCAGTAGGACTGATTGTTTTATTCAGATTCCAATTTAATGACATTCTTGTGTGAGTATGTTTGTGTAAGAATGTAAATTCAAACACAAATTGCTAAGTTAACTCGATTTCCACAATAGAAAAAGGTATTTGAAAATGTGTGAGGAAAAAAGGAGTTGCATTTATAGTGCAGCATTGCAACATTGTATAAAGTGATTAAATACAACAGTCAAGAGATCTAACAATTTTTGTTGTTTTCTTTTTTTTTTTAATGTGACAAGCAGAAACCAGACAGTAATTGATGTGAGTTAATTGAATTAGAATGTCTTACAGAAGGCAGTGGCATCCTACTTTTGTTACCGTAACTCTTGATATTTAAATATATGATCCTTATCTGAAAGCTTTGATTAGACTTTAAACAAAACAAAGTTTTGTTCTAAACAAAGTTATAACATTAACTGCATATTTCACAGTTAGTTTGTTTGTGGTATTTTATCATTATGTTTTTATGTAATGTGAAAAATTGATAGATTAAATGGTATCAAAATTTATTATTTTATAATTATAATTTAAAATAAATGATATCAAATAAGAATTATATGTACCTACAATTATTCTATATTATCTAGATTAATATAGACAAAGTATTATGTAATTACATCCCTTCTTGTAAACAGTGTCCTCAGTGGTATGGTTCACTAATTCAAAATTTAACATGCAGCCTCTAGTTTGAGTTGTGAGGGTTTTTTTTCCCCTCTTCTCTTGCTTCCCAGCCACATATTTGGTGGAATTTTAATATATAACCATGTATTTGATACAGCTCTGTCAATGAAGGCAAAATCAAGCAATCATGATTTAGTAATTAAAGCAACTTGTGGTTATCTCTAGGTGTATGTTTGACATTCTGGATTCATCTTTTACTTGTCTCCAAGAAAATTCTTTTATCTTTACAGTGGTTCCTTTCACTGCATTTGAGGGGCAGGCATATATAGGCATATTCCTCATCATAGAATACTAGGAATGTTAAAGATATTTTAGATTCAAGCTTTGTGGTGAGGACAGATAACTTGCATCCAAGACTGTTTTTCCTGAGTAGTCAGTATAGGTCAGCATAGTATGATGTTCCCATGGTGACCAAGTTAATTCTAGAATTAATTTCATGCATCATTGCATGTTACACAGAGTGACATGTTACATGGGGGTACAGCCTCAGAATATCATATGACAAAGTCGTACCAAGGGGACTTCTAAGACAAGGGCAAAAGTAGCCACCAGTAGGGAATGATGGCTGTTTTCCCCACCAGTGGGGAAAGGTATCCCCTACAGACAGAACATGCTGGCTGCCTGCATTTTTGACAAGTCAACATATACAAATTGTACACTAGTCTGACCAGTAAGGATTGTGTATGTATTTTAAGACAAATGATCCTTACAACCAGCTAAAAACTGTCTTTGTTTACTTCTGTCCTTCCAGCACCAATATGTTCATTCAAATGTTGATTAAATTGTCTGTTGTTTAAACGAGAGCTAGTTAGGGTTTCCTACTAAGGGCAATGATACCATCATTCCTTTTCCAAATAGGAAGCAGTGTGCTACTCACTGCGTGCACTTAAACCCATGCCATTGTTTCGTGGCTTCACTGAGATGTGGAATCCCACCAGGACTAGCTCTTCATGCCTGCTTTGCAAAAGAGGAGTCTGGACCTTGGTGCCATCTTCCATCATGGACGTGCTGTGTCTCCCTTGGAAAGTTTTAAATCACTGCAATTCATTCCCTGTATTCCTGTTAACTCCTTTGGGTTGTTATGTCCCATAACTTGTTGGTCATGGCTAATGACATGGAAAATGGATGTCTGCTCTTGGAAGAACATCATTAAGCCATGAATTTCGATGACGTGTGTCTCCATTCCATGCTGACTCTATATTACACCAGGTTCAGAAAATCCATTGCAGATGGGTAAACATGAAAAGAGCCTGTCCCAAGATTTTTAAAATTTCATTCAGAATTTAAAAAGAAATTTGCCTTTGCTTGGAAATAAAAAAAAAAAAAGTGTGCAACAATTTAAATTTTAAGAAAAGGGGCAGGAGGAAGGGTGGACTATGAATTTGTGTGTAGGGGGGTTTTAGCATAAATTATTTCATTCAAAATAGGTTAGTGGATCAAATTACTCTGTAAACAACCAAAGTGGCCAAGGATTAAACTCTAGGACACCATAGTTAGAATAGATATTATTTCCCAATTGCCTGATAGAGGTGACTGAGAGGGGGAACAGGTGTGTATCGGTTGGATTTGGAGGAATTCTTTATAATGAAGCTAAGTGACACAGCAGGTAAAGTACAATGAAATGACATTACATTCTCCCTTTCTCTTAATAAATAATCATTAATAACTGACAAGTTAATTAAAATGCTGTTGCCATATAGTAGGAGCTAAGAAGGTTCACGCTAGTTGCCATAAGAAGCAACAATTAATTTCCTGCTATTTCTTGTTAGTTTACATGCAGTCCATGTGTTTGTGTGATTCCAGGCAGTTAAAAGTCAAACATTTAAAAGGAGTTCCTTTACTGAGCAAAGGTTTCAATATTTATTTTCTTTAAGGTATCCTAAAATGGCTATTTCAGGTTTTTTAAAAAAATTAACACCTCTCCCCTACATTCTCCCCTGTTAAATCACTGTTAGACCTTCTATTTATTCTTACAGATTAAAAAATATGGGTGAAGATGGTGTTAAGCTGCTCTTGTTAAAATATGCTGGACTACAATGTAAACAGATATAATGAAATGACTGCTATAGGTTTCCACGTTTTTTTAAAAGATCTCTGCAGAGAAATCATAGCTTGCTGAGATGATTGCATTTTTTTAGCAGTCTGTAGAAAGGTAAAATGATGTTTCAGAAGTGCTGAAGGAAAATAATGCAAGGCTTTGCTTGTCTACTAATTTGTATCATTGGCTTTACTAGTTCTTCTCCTTATAATTTGCACAGCATGGTGGGTTTTGAGACTTCAATTATAATGCCAATTCTAGTAACAGCTTTCTCTCTTGACTGGACATAATGCTGTAAAAAGGAAAACAAACTGCTCCTTTAATCTGATGAAAATTAAGGTACTTCTGTTTAGAAAGGAATTACATACACACTAGGTTTTTTGATAATTGAGAAAAAGAGACATAGCTCAGACCCATGCATTATTAAGCATTTGCATATATTTAGCTTTAAATAGGCAGATATTTGTGTATTACTTCAATAAAGTAAAATACATTCCATTGGATAATCAGTCTAGTCTCAACAATGAAAGTTCCAGCACAGCAGTAAACATGTGCATGAAACACCTTTGGAGAAAATAGCCTTTTCATTTGCATCCCTGACAAGATTTTTTTTTTAAATCTTTTTAAACTGCTACTGTATTTCCAGCAAGCTCATGAAAGGAGTTAATAGAAACTATTCAAAAAATAGCACTACCTTTCCCCTGAAAATCCAGAGCAAATCCAAAGTAATTATCCCAACAATAAAACCAAGGCATTGGTATTTAGCTTAATTTGTACCTTTTCTGGTGGAGGGTGGAAGCTGAAGATCTCAGCTGGATACAACATGGACCCTTTGGACTGAAGAGAGTCATTGCACTGTTATTTTATAAATGTCAAGCTGGCTCTTTTAACACTCTTATTGATTAACATGTTAACATGCATTACAGCCTTTCAGTGTTTAAAGGGAGACTACGAGAAAGACAGGGACTGACATTTTGCTGTGGTCTATTGCAATGGGACAAGGGATAATGGTTTGAAACTAAAGGAGGATAAGTTGAGTTTAGCTATAAGGAAGAAACACTGAAAGAGATTGCCCAGAGAGATGGTAGATGCCCCATCCCTGGAAGCATTTGTGGTCATGATGGATGGGCCTCTGAGCAAACTGAAGACACCCCTGATCATTGCAGGGGGATGACTGGATGACCCTGAAAGGACTCTTCCAACACAAACTATTTTGTGTTTCTATAATCTCTGTGTTGTCCAGTAAAAACATGAATAAAACAATAGGATGTGGCTGCCAACATCAGTAAGTCATGGCCTGTCTTCAGCATATAAACTATAGTCTTATCACTCCTGGAACAGTGGCTGTCCTAGAGGTGGCTTTTTGCAGTAGAGGTAAATGTTGCAAACTCTGAGGCTGTGATGACTACTGACAGCCACCCACCACAAGCTGTTTCTCAATGTCAAGGGAACATCAGACTTTAAGGTGCACACTCTGCAAGTTCATCACCAGTTTAGATTTAAGACAGGACAGCTGCAACAGGTTCTCTTGTGGCAAGTCCTTGCATACAAAGCATCTGGACTTGGCTAAGGCAAAAAATTATTATCAGTACTTGTAGAGAACAGATGAAAATTTTTGGCAAGAATAGACCAAGATGGGGACTTTCCATCTACACACACACACACACACACAAAAGTGAACAATAAAATGATGAGTCTAGCAGGAAGAAATTCTGCCTGTGAAATAAGATTAGAACAGTTTCTAAAAGCAGTGGAATCACCTCCTGCTTATGTTTACTTCTGTTTTGTTTCTACCTCTGTTTCAGAATTTGCAAAGCCCTAAATTAGTTGTACTTTATACAGGGTTTACGCATTGTTTACATTTGCTTCAACTGAATCAGAATAATCTCAAAGTAGTCTTGAAGACAAAGCCTGCCATACTGGTGTTCAGCAAATGCTGCCATATCTTCTTGCTATCTTAATGCAAAGATTGAACTTCTCCCAACCTATCGTAAACAAACCTACCATAAACCTGGCTTTATTCTCTTTACTTAGTTAGAGCCAGTACTGCTTTACTGAGCTTTTAGGGAATAAAACAACACTGACTTTTTTTGTCAGCTGTCAGCTGTGCCCAGAAAACTTGCAAGTGTTCCTGGTAAGCCATGTATAATGTCGGGGATTGAGGGGTGCCATCTTCTGGCACTTCTTCCTTCCAGTTGCACCAATACGAGCGTCCTGCAAGAAAGAGGAAATTTTGTGGCAGTTCTTAAATACCACATTTCTAGAAATAGTTACAAGGAGTCTATTGTACTCAATTATTCACACATACTGTGCTTCCTGCCCCCCCCCATCTCTTCTTTAGACCTTTTGACCTTTTCCTGCAGGAGATTTTATGGCCAACTTCCTAATGTGCATGACAAGTGTATTATTAAATAGACACTAATCAAATTACAAATTATGAAAAGATTGTATTATGTTATATTAGAGATTTCTAATGGAAATAAAAGCTACACCATAAAGCCAATAAAGGTCGGTTGACATACTGGGTATGACAATTAAAACTGTAATCAATCAGGAACTGTTACCATTTTCAGATCCACTGCAATGAGCCCTACATATCAATGCAATATTCCAGATTGACTATTTTTTTCCCTTTTTCACACCAAATAGGCCACTAGAATATTCCACACCCCCCCTGACAATCTGCAGAGCAGTTTCTGCTATCAGTTCTTTTATGCTTTTAGTAAGTCATTCAGTATGGTAGACCTTTTTGGCCCATGACATTTCAGTTTAGAGCATGTGCTCACTCTGCAACAGAGAAATCATACACTTTGTCCTATACTTGAGGCAGAGTGCAGCCTCAGTGGGCTTGCAGATGACACTAAGCTGAATGGTGTGGTTGCCACTCCTGAAGGACAGGATTTAGGACATCCTGTGGGACCTTGACAGACTTGAGGAGTGGGCCCATGGGAACTTTGTGAAGTTCAACAAGATCAGGCATGAGATCCTACAACTAGATTGGGGAATCCCCAGTATTCATACAGGCTAAGGGATGAAAGAATTGATAAAAGCCCCATGGAGAAGGACTTAAGGGGACTGGCAAATGAAAACTTGGACATGAGCTGGCAATGTGCATCTGCAGCCCAGAAAGCCAACCTCATCCTGGGCTGCATCAAAAACAGTGTGGCCAGCAGGTCAGTGGAGATGCTCTATTCTTGCACTCCACTCTTGTGAGATCCCACCTGGAGTACTGTGTCCAGCCCTGGGGTCCCCAACACAGGAAACACATCAATTTGTCAGAGCAGATCCAGAGAAGGACCATGAAGATCCCTATAGAAGGGCTGAGAGAGTTGGGGTTGTTCAGCTCAGAGAAGAATCTAGGGAGGCCTTGTTGCAGTATTCTGACATATAAGGAGGGGTTGTAAGAAAGAGAGAGATTTTCTATTGGGGTCTGTAGTGGCAGGACAAGGAATTGTGGTTTAAGACTGAAAGAAGGTAGGTTTAGAAAAGCTGTGCCCAGAAAAACTGTGGAGGTCCCACCATTGCAAGTGTTCCAGGCCAAGGAGAATGGGACTTAGAGCTATCTAGTGAAGGATGTATGTGCCCATGGCAGGGGAGTGTACTAAATGATCTTTGAAGGTTCTTTCCAATGCAAACTGTTCTGTGTTCCCATAATTCTATACTTTCTGCATGTATCTGTACCCATCGCTAAAGGAGTGTGTATAATTTTTTTGCAACCTAGCTGAATCAAAAGCTTTCTTGAACTGCTAGCCAACTTCTTGTTGTTGGCTAGACTTTGTGAATGAAGATTTTGGGATAAGCCTGCGCAATGGATTTTTTAGGTGAGGCACAGTGTGTGTGGAACTACCCCACTCCCTTTACTCCTGAGGTTCATTTTGCCACGGCCGAGCACGCTCGGACGGCAACAGCGAGTTCCTCGGAATTCAAACTGGCGTCCTCAGAGGAGGAGCCGGCTCCACAGGTGGCGGCTTACACCACTTGGCCAACACCCACTGCTAAACTGCTGTACAGCAATCAAAATTATCTGAAAGACATAAATGCCTTTTATTTCCATGAAAATTGAATGTTAGCATAGTAAGGAGCACGGCTAAAGACTTAAAAGTTACTTAAAAGTAACTGTGCCATCATTATAAAGAAATGCTTTATTACTGATACTATAAAAAAGCATTGATTATGTTAAAAGAAGAAAATATTTTTTTCAAAACTTGGAAAGTCTTTCTCATCTATACATTACTCTGTGACTTCATGCCAACAACAACGTGATTAAGATTTCTTCTTCCAGATGTAATAAGGTGGAATGAGTTTCTTTTACTGTATAGACAGACCCAAGTTCTTTTAACCTAAATGAGCTTGGAATAATTCATGCTGTTGCATATGAGAATGCCAACCTGTTACACCTGTGCCTCATATGTAAGCTTGATGCAGCTTACAAAAACTACACACAATCCCAGTGTTTTGACACTGACAGTTCAAACCTTGATCCTGAAGGTGCACTACAGATCCATTTGCACAGCACAGGATGATTCTTAAGAAACTGTGCTAGCAGTACCTCTGGAACATTCATAAAGAGTAAATCACTGAGAGAGTGAATAAGTGACATATGAGCAAAGGTTTATTTGAACTGAAGTTCAACAACTAATGTAGATTGTGTCTGAAAGTACACAAAAAATAATTCTTTCAGTTCAATGCATCTTTACAGACTCTTTGCACCACAGAGATCTTTTCCATCCTTGAGAATCCTTAGGATCGCTTGATCTAAGGCAAGCAGAGAGGATTATGTGGGTCTGCAATCTTCCTATAAAATGAACCAAGACAAGTTGCAAGCTGCTCTTAATTCCCCTACCTAAGGAGAAACAGGATTACTGGAAAACGTACTTTGACTGGGAGAAAGCATAAAAATATAGTCATGGAATGAATGTATTGAGTTCTTTGTAGCACTCTGTTCACATTTTTCAAAAGTGATCACCCTGCACACGTGAAGTTTTTAGTGTTGGGATGAACTTCATGCATCTCCCGTTTGAGCAAGACATGAAGCAGTGAGAGGATCTGTGCTGGAACACAGTGTGGCTGTAGCCCACTTCTACTTTGCAGGAAAGCAAAAACGAAAAAAAAAAAAGGCAAAAAAAAAAAGAAAGTAGTGATCAATTATCTGTTGTCAGGTCTCTGTGAGAGTTTAGAGGGGTACAGTATTCTGGGCACAAGTACATTTGAGCAACCACATTATTTTGGCCTAAATTTGCCCTTGTGGTTTCAGTCAGAATTGATACTGTGCACTTTGAAATTGCTGTGTGCTGCTGTTGATGCGCAGAGCTGAGCAGCTGCTCCCTCTCAAGACAAAGGAAGCTGCACTTCAGGACATGTTCAAGTGATTTCTGATTGTAAAGCATTTTGGGGTCCTTCAGACTAAAAGGCATTCTTACCACTTGTACAGCTTCTGGTGTATAGGGAACAGGAAAAATGTTCCCTTGAGCTGGTACAGATGAACTTTGACTTGAAATAGAACTTCAGTAGTTCTGGAGATTTTTTATTCTTCATCAGTTTAATCTGTAGGCTGCAATGGCCAGAATTTAAACATAATTCTCATTAGGGCATCCTCCTAGTGTAATTAGTGACAAAACCTGACTAATGAGTAGGATAAGGCTTTAGGGATGGTCATGCAGCAAAACTCAGCCTAATTAATTGATTTCCATTAAATTGACTATAAATATAATATCATTAATAATGAATTGGTTCATTGTAACGGTACCAGTAGACACTAGAAATGAGCAGATGTTACTTTTCTGCCTCAGAGACAAGTATGAAGAGTTGTTTCCCCAGTAAGTTCTTTAATGATGTTGGCAGAATTTGTAATGAGCAATGTAGTACTGTCTTGGACAGATATTATAACTGTGGTGTCTCAAGGTCCAGTTAAAACAAAGGCCCTGAAAACTGAGTGTATGGTCACTCAGCCCACAGAAGAAACAGCTTAAGGATCCTAAAATATCCTTGCAGGCACTGCCTCTTTAATCTTCCTGAAAATTATCCCTGCACAGATGAAGGATGAAGAGGTCATCAAAAGCAGCAGCAATATTAAAAAAAAAAAAACCAAAAACAAACAAAAAAACAAAAAACCCTTGATTAAAAGTATTTATTTGATTAGGAAACTAGAGCTGTCCCCAAGCATATAATTTCAGCATTCCCATTGCTCTGTAGACTCCATTTCTCCGTGCTGGGAAAGGGGTTTCTAAAATGTTACACTGCTACTGGTGGTATTCCCTTTTGGGAATGGAACATCCATAATGCAGTGCTTGTTCTTTAAAGATTATGATTTTTCATTCTTTAGTTTTCACACTCAGAAGTCTGTAGATGTCTCCATTTGTGTTCAGACTTCTAATTAGGAATAGAAAAGACCCCAAAACAATTGGATGGGAAAAAGTCAAGATTACCATTTTGATTCTCATACATATTCTGTGAGCAGCACCCAAAACATATGCATCAAGCATTCTCTTGCATATGTGCTATGTTTGAAAAACTCAGGAAGTTCAGAGGGTTGGAGTTCCTATGCTTAACAGAGATGACAGAAACTTTGTTCTACATTTGCATAGCCTAAGGAATGCTCTGGTTACAGATGAGGAAGGATTATTGCAAGTAGCTCTTATGAACTTTGTTTTCCAGATTAGCTGCAAACTAACGATACTTTACATATGTGCAGGCATAAAGGTGTTTGCATATAAGCTTATTTTACAGGAATCAGCAGCTAGTGCTGTACTATCACAGCATAACACACCCCTTCGCCACGGCAGTCCAGTAATGCTCTGTTGACTTCCTCCTTCATTACAATACTCAACTGCCCTTAGAATTACATATCCATATTCCTGATAACAAAATCCACATTTTCAAGCCCAAATACATGTGGAAAGTACTAATTCTCTGAATTGCAGAAAAGTCCACAAACACAGTGAATTCCACTGCATATGGTAAGTGATTAACATTCATGAAAATCAGAACACCTCATTCAGATGTTTGAAAAATAACCTAAATATCTAGGGTCTAAGTAGGCTTGTTCCAGAATGCTGGTCATTAAAAAGTGTCTCTTTGTAGGCATTAAAAAAAAGTGGATTTGTTTTTTTAAACATGACTTCCAATTGAACGTCTCTAAGCTGAGTTTGCAGTTCTGCCCGAGAAAGAAAATGTACAAAGATTTAGCAAAGGTGAAAAAATATGCCTTCAAGTACAGGAGTTCAATTAAATTCCCTGGGTTCCAGTTGCATTTAGCAACTTAGAAGAATAAGGAAGAAAAATAGGATGATTTTCACATATTTATTTAGATTCAGAGAAGAAAAAAGAGACATCCATCCAAGACTCTGCATTTCTACTATCATAAACCACACAATAGACACATTCTCACCACATTAAATAATCACTTCAACAGGAACTAAGCTAGCCAGCCAGCTACTTACAGGGAGTCCTGAGGGACAGATGAAGGAAAAATAAGTACCTGTGAATACTCCAAAAAGCAGTAAATCTCCACTTTCCAGTAGCATAGCACTCCTGCTTCTAGGCAATGTGAAGGGCAAAACACTCAGTCAACCTTACAAACTCACTATGATTCAAGATGGAATATTCCCTGCCCTGATTACTTTTCCAAGTTATTTTGTTACGATGTTAGATGGATGGTGATATTTTGGGTGGCAAACAGAAGGTTCTGCTTTGGAAGGAAAACTTGCCTGATGGTGCTAACAGAGTCTGATCAAAGGTTGGGTGGTGTGGACTAACTTAGCTGTGGGAAAAAGCCAACATACAGAAGCAAGGATGTTTACTAGACATCTGCTTCAGGACCCCCAAGAAGAGTATGTGCACAAGCAAGGGGTTGCATTAGTTACTCTTTGTATATGTGGGTAGATTTTCAGGTATTATGTCATGTGCTGAACGCACTCGTAATACCATACATAATAATGCAAATGAAATATTTAGCTTACCAAAACATGCTAATGACCTAAGGGTACTGTACTATGTATCTAGAACTAATTAGTGCTGAATGCTGCCTCAGGAAGCCACAAATGCCACACATGGTCAAGTATGCAAGGAAAAACTCTGCCTGCTTACAGAAGATGATCAATATGTGTCCCAAGCATCAAGGCTAACAGTATTTTGTGTGGCTACAAAATACATCTTCACATTTTTCAGTTGTTTTGCTACTGAATTTGCCATACTGATGTTAGTAGTGACAGGGAGATGCTCCTTTGGTCTTCTGTGCAACAAAACCAAAAATGTATAGATTTCCTCTCTCTTTCTGGTCACAGTATTTTGAAGATGAAGATATTTATAAATAAACCTCTTAGTTTCGAAAAGAAATTATTACAGCTATAGTAAGAATTGTGAGCCTTATGAAGGAATTCTTCAAAGATTCTGTATAAACAAATGAAAAACCCCAAATATTTTCATATATTTCTCTTTGTTTTGTAAGCTTTATGAGAAACTGATAGGTTTCATTATGGGAAGCAGGTTTTGGATGTTAATTCTCTGCTCATCTGCCTCCCAAAGCCCTTCAGACATTAATTAAACTTTTATAGCCATTCAAACTAACATCTAAACATTCCAACTCAGTGCAGCTTAAGTACAGCCTCAGGCTATATCTGGCCCAAATCCACCAGAATGGCTCAATGCCCAATCCTCTGTTCCAGCTATTGATTGTTCTTGACCCCTTTTCCCTTAACTTTTATCATCTATTATCTTAAGGGAGCTTATTCTGCCCTGGTTCAATTTTGTCCAGTGGTCTAACAAATTCTTATATTTTCTGTACCCCTCTTACCTATGGCCAGCAAGTATTCTTTCTGGTAGCACTTGAAATACCTTGACAGTTTGACTGTACTGAAGTTACACAATGGGTGATGGTAGCTATGTGAGCTTGTGCTTCCAGATGGCATAGGATCAATACATGGGATGTGACTCACAGCTAACTAGATATTTGGTCTTTGAAACACAGTGTAGCAGCTCCTTAGTAAGTGTTCCAAGCCTTACTTTTCTGAAGGAAACCGCTTGCTGATATTTGGTGCGGGAGGGTTGCAAACCATCAGAGCTGAAGAACGTTTGGGCTGAGGTTTGCTTTTTGAGCCTCAAGTTTGTCAGTATTTCAGACTGAATTTTATACTTTCAGCATCTGAATGTGCTATGACTTATTCAAATGTCTCAGCTCCCATTAGTGTCAGAGGAATTTTAGAGAGTGATTCAGTGAATTTTGGGGAAGATAAACAATTATTCAGACACCATCAACCAGAGAACTACATCTCCATTGCATTTATTGGGACCTTAGACAAGCAACTTGTACAGGGGACACCTGTGTTGCTGACAGATAAAGTCAGTTCTTTTGCACACAGGTATGCAAATCTACTTACACATCACTGTTGTGTATTTAGTGGAGAGTTAAAAAAATGTCTTCCAGCACTTCGAGGACCCCTCAACTACTCAGATAATGTTTTCTAGACATATGGTTAGCCCCCCCTTCTTTTTGGTCAGTTGAACATTAAAGAGTTCTTCAGATTTAGTAACTTATTTTCAAAATTATATAGCAACAAAATAATACTGCTCTCTGGGACAAAGCCCAGATTTATTACTAAGTAATTCAGGTGTGTGGTAGTAAGCATACCACTTCATGTGAAAAGAAGATGCTGTCTGACCACCAGTGGATTTGAAAAGGAATAGAGAGATGGCTGTGATACCCTTAGGAGTCATTTGTTTAAGAGCCTTTCTGATTTTAACAAATATTAATGAAACGATTTTTCCATGTGCATTGTTTAATTTTTGTCTAATTTTCTAAATCTTATTTTTGGATGTAGTGCAAATGTCCCTGGTTTAGTTGTTTTTCCTATTAAAAAAAAAATAAAAATCTGTTTTCCTTTCATGTCGAGGTGTTTCCTGAACTGTAAAGCAATAGATGACAGTATCCATGATGCTGGATTTCTGAGGAGGATATAAGCTCTCAGCAATAATTAGCAGTTACTGTTGGCAGTGGGACTTCAGGCAGCTGTACTACGAGGTCTGGCATCCCCCAATGGCAGAATGAGGCCAAGCCAGTGAGAGGGAAGCTCAAGGAAGAACGAGTTCCTGTTCCTGACTATCCACCTGCTCTAATTCTGACAGGAGAACAAGTAAGATGTCAGACAGCATTGTAAAAATTATGTTTAAAGAAATATTAATAATTGCAGTGTAAATCATATTAAGCAAACTCTTAGGTATTCAGCAGCTACGGAGAATTAAAATACTGGCTGAAAATTTGAAGCCTGAATTTGAATGACTTGATTTGTCTCAGACATTTTAAATGAGGTAAAATGCCTGCCAGCAGTTAACAAATGCCTGGTACCCAGTACTACAGGAGTGAAACTTTGCTATAGTTAACAGTGGTAACTTAGATTGCTCTTCCAGTGTGTAACTATGCAATCACTACACTTCATTAATCACATTCAATAAAGACGTAGTGCTATTTACTAGTACAGGCTGAGGAACTTTAACAGCTCCACTCTTCAGAGATTACTCATATCCCCAAAAGCACTGTTACCCTTTTTACTCCAGGCTCTTACCAAAGTAGGAATCCTTAGGTTTTATGTCTTGTAGTTACATCACCAATTACTGGATATGTCAAGCAAGTGCTCCAGTATTTTTTAGTACCAAATATTGCAAACTATTTACACATAAAGCTAATAGTTATGATTATGTTTATTGCTCATTCTGCATTCAGAAAAACTTAACGCCTCTGTGAGAAACCTACTGGCCAGTCTGTGAAACCTATTGCCTATGGGCAGCTCTAATTAAAAAGCTTGTTACTGAATTCTGTTTTCTAATCAAGAACAGGATGTTGAATTTGCACAGTAAAGGCACTGGGGCATAAAGAACTGATTATTTAGATCAGTCTTCTAATCAGAAGGAGAGGGAAGTCAAAAGGTCTGTATTTACAAAATGCAATTTTTATGACGGTTGAGCATTAATTCTAGATCCTGACACTGCAGTTTTGATATATTAAAAAAGCTGTTAGATAAATCTGGCAGTTGCCAAAACAAATTAATTAAGAAACAAAACTATAGTCTTTTACTTCTTTCTGCTGAAGTGACATGCATTTAGAAAGATAATGCTGAATTTCCCCTCCTTCCCAATCCTCATTCATTTTTGTGAAGATTAATGATGAAAGACGTACCAAAGACCCATTAGGTGCTGCCCATCCCCCAAATGAAAATAAAAGGCATATATGTTAACACCCCTCTAGGAGCCATGGCTATGACTTCAGGAAATTAATTTAAAATTCATGCTAATATGGTTAAGATTCCTTAGTATTTCTTCCTGGATGTTACAGGACAGGCTCTAAATATCAGAACTTTCAAAAACTATGCAATAAATAAGATCAAGCTGTTCCTTGCACCAGAGAACCAGTATAGAAATTTTTTTTCCCTCTGCTTTCTTCTGTCATCTTCATCTTGCTTAAAATACACAGTAAGAGCTCTGCCAATTGGGATGTAAAATGCCTTCTTGATTGTAGCATATAATTAAAACTTCCCTTTCAGCTTTTTTTCCACATCAGTTTATAAAGGATCTACTTGAATGTGAGGCAAAAAAAAGACATCTGGCTTCATGGTTTTGTGTGGGCTGAAGCTAGTTATATTCTTTTTTTAAATATATATATTTGTACTGAGTCAAGCCTAAAATAATGAACACTCCTTACCCACTGGAATATATTCCTGCATACTGAGAGGTGAAATAAATTCTGCCATGATCACTGAAAATGTGCCAGAACCATTATTACACATTGCACTACTTTGGCCTGTTACCAAAAAGATTAAAGTCTTACACAATATTAGTAAAAAACCAAAACACATCAGATCTTCAATACGAAAAAATTCAGCCACCTCAAATCCTTTTTTCCAGGTCCAGCTCATGACTTCAGATAAAAACAAAACAAAAACAGGTTAAGACAACTACTACAGCATGTTATATATGAGAAAGAGTTTGTAATAAAACTCTGTCTTTATCTCTAGAGTATTCCACAACTACAGGTTTTAAAGTGCTGAAAGTATTTTTGCTGGGTCAACATCCTTTCAGCCATGCAATTATACCATGTCCTTGATAAGGACAAGGCTGCTTTACTATGAAGCTCATTAAAAGTGATCAATATTTAAGAACTGTTAAAAGAAGCAGCAAATGTATTTCTTTGATGGAGTTTCACATGGTGGAAGATACCGTACAGTTTTGAAATAGTGCTGGAAAATTTAAAACTCAAATAGTATAACTAGAAAAGTGCCTTAGTTCTTAATGCACCACAGTCATAAGGAGGGCAAAAAAGCAGCTATTCGATATTTGATTCTGGGGGCTAAAGAAAGCCATAAAACCTGAGGAGGTGAGCTGGAGTGGAGCTGTCCTCGCAGTGTCACGTGGAGGAGCAGGCAGTGGGATTTGGGGGCCTCCCTTGCCAGTCCTTGAGCTGCACCAATAACAGAGCAACTCCTGCTCAGCAGTCACACAGCACCTGAAGTATCTTAGAGGGATCTGATTTATTCTTAGTCCATTTCCCAGAGTAAAATAAAAAGAAATGAGAAGGTTTAACAGTGTGTTTCAAAGATGGTTGTGCTTTAATTCTGTGAAATCTTGGCAAGCATCAATCAGGATTGTGTGAATTTTGTTGCTTGGCAAACCCTAGATATTTTGCAAAGTGATAAACTGGATCTTTCAACAGCCTTTCTAAAGTGTTGAGATTGGGATTACAGTCTCTCAAAATATTAAGGCTGGGTCCTCTGCCCCGGCTCACAACCTTTGTCACCTCCATTGTGCAGCAGCAGTTTATCCTGTGGGGGAGTTGTTAGGGATGAGGCACCTGAGGGATTGACTCACAAGAACCTTGTAGCTGTGAGACTATGTTTTGAACTGCTTTTGAAAGAGGAAAAGTAGAAAGGTGTGTTGGGCAGCATCCTGTACAGTTCCTGAAGATGGAGGAACATGTCAAATGCCAAACAAGCTCTGAAAAGAGCCATTATAGGGCCTGTGTAGCACTCCAGCACAAGGAAACTGGTGGTGTCCCTGAGGGACCACACACCACAGAGCAAACTCAGGAGCTTCCCTGACAACCCACTGATGCTGCAAGGAGAGATTTAGGAGTCAACTGTAACAAACCTATACACACCCCTGTAACTCACTCTGCCCAGGGACAAATCACTTTTTTTAGAGAAAGGTTGAAATTTATGTTCTTTTACCAAATTCTCACTCTTATGTAGTGTTGTTGGTAACAGCAGTGCTGCTAATTGCTAAATAGGCACATGTAAAACAGTCAGATTGATAGTCTCTTAAACTGGAGCACTTGCAAAAGCTACATGTTGTTGCCAGGCAGCTGCCGGGTGCGGGGCCATTCAAGGACATCAGTCTCTTGTGAGCAAAGTGGTTTCACTTCTACCCTGTGAATTTTGGTCACTGGCAATGCCAAATGTAACCCAGCTATGGCCAGAGCTTTGCCCCCTCAGTGACACAGCCCTCTCAACCTGGCAACCCACAGAGCTCAAGACTCATCCCAGCCTCATGGGAACAGGAATTCCATACTGTTGGTGAGTGAAACTACAGTTAAAAGAAAAACTAGTTTGCCACATGAAGAGGTGAGGAATAAGGGATGAAGAGAGGAAAAAAAACCCAACAACAAAGCAGTAAGGTAAAATAAATGACAGCTGCTGCTGAGTCTTCCTAGGGTGGCACCACTCAGATGAGATTGCAGCTAGACTTCCCTGCTGCAGCATGCTTTGCCATGCCATGCCATGCCACACCACACCACACCACACCATGCTATGCCATGCCATGCCATGCCAGTCCTCCAGCCGCCAAACACTGAGCAGGCTGCAGCATGTGTTTCTAGGCCATGTAGCCAAATTTCCCGTGCAAAGGGTGGAGATAGGGCTTGGGCATGCTTGGAACCAGGAGATGTCCAAGGCATTTTGTAGGAAAGTCTCCCTGGCTGGCAGGTTAATAGCAGATGAACCTCAATGAATTGCATGCACATGACTTAAAAAGTCTGGGACTGAGGTAATAACAAACACACAATTTTTTATTTCAATCTGTGCAAGGAAAGCAATGTAAGCTATACTGAATGATTGTAATTTTAAGCTCCTCCTGAATTTTGAAAAACTCCTCTGTCTCCAGTCTTGAAGGACATGCTAAGTGGAAAGCTTTTCTGGTCTCTTTTATAGACTGCCACATACAGTAAACCTTTAAATAACCAAGTGTCTTGAGCACATGGAATCACTATATTTTGCAGAGTCTTGGACCTTTACCAAATGTATTCCTCAGTCAGGTTGGGGACAGTTTATAAAGGCTAACATACTTTTTAAAAGTATTTGAAGTGACAGCTTTTTTCATGCCCATTATGAGAGAGGTCTGAGCTCTCTCTCCTGTGGTGAGACTGACAGACTGCGTGCAGCAGGGAGGAAAACGAGCAGGGAAAGCATGGGAGGGCTTTATTGCCAGATCCATTCTATGTGTACATACCTGACTTTCCCCTTAAAAGAAGGGATGATTTCTTTTTAGTCTATCACCAGATTTTCAGAGGGTTTCTTTTCCAGTTGAAATGTGACTGCGAAAAATTGTCAAGTTTTGCGGAACAAATTCACTCCCTGTGTGGATCCAGTCACATCTGCTAACCACAGTGATGAAGCATTAGCTAGTTCTCAGCTGAAATGTTCTGGCCTTCATCCAAAGTATTTTGGTTTTCAGCCTAAAAACAATAATGTTCAGTTCTAGTGTGTAGTTTTTAAATGAAAAAAGAACATCTCCCCACTTGTTTTTTTTTTGTTTGTTTTTTGTTTTGTTTGTTTGTTTGTTTGTTTTTTCTCCTTTTGGTAGTGAAAGCAAGTGCTTTTGGCCTTCCATTTCTGTTCAGTAACAAACACAATTTCATATCAGAAGGTGATTTAGTTGAAAATTTTGTCACCCTTATCATGTATTAACTCCACTTACAGCCAGCGAAGCAATGCAAGCTATTAAAGCTATTAAAAGGAAAATTTTTTGGTTGTTGTTAATTTTCACATTAGTTACTAGTAGTCTTTAGCTGAGTAGCATGAGGAATGGGAAGAAATGTGAGAGGGTGAAAGGCAGAATTGGCACATGTGACAGGGAAGAGTTCTTATAGGGGATTGCCATCTTGAGCACCAGGATGACCTTGTGAGGAGGTAGCATTTGTATCTCAGAAGCTGTCGCAAGACTCACTGCTTATCTAGCAGGAATTAAGGCCTAGAAGGAATGATATAAGTGATGTCCAACAACTGGTTCTTGTTAATTGCCTACCTGTATGGCTACCTGACTTTTAGGGTGTTACTGCTAATAATCAGTTGTCTCTGCACATTCATTCTGTCTCTGGTAGCAAGGTTTTCTTGTAGGAATGATCAGGAGCCTTGAACATTTCCCATAAAATTCAGTTTCTCCCTTGGCATTTCAATATGCCTAAGAAAAATTTTGTCATCAACTCTGACGAGCATAAGTTGTAGTGTACTCACTTCCCATGGACACATCTTCACTTAATCACCACATTAGACAAGCATGAAGCAAGCAGAAGAGTTTTTCACACAACAACAGATCTTGGCACTGATGCTTAGAAGAAGGTTTGTATTCCTTTACAAGACCTCTTAAGAACATGCAGATTTGAAGAAGAGGAACAGAGGAGATGATAGCATCTTTTGTAGAGAAAGAAATATCACTCTTCTCTGTGGAAGAATGATCTCATGAACAACAGCCAACACAGCAAGTTCTGCTTCCAGTCCATATCTTATCTGCTAGGCAGATTGCAGATTGCCCACAGACATCCCGTCTGGACACACTAGGGAACATAGTAATTGTCTTATTACAGTCAAGCATGCAGCATCCTGAAGTATGTGCCTCTGACCATGCTGGAAGTCAGGCTTAGAGGTTTTCTGGCTGAATAGCAGGTAAGCTGAACAGCTCTACAGCTGCTGGATATGCACAGTATAGATGCATCTGCTATTGCAAATTAGGAGATCCTGTATTCTTGCACTGAATCTTGGGAGGGTTAGCAGGTACATCTGCTACTTATGGAAGGTTTGCAGCAGAGATGGAAGTATGGTTTGGCAAAGAAGATAAGTAGGGTATGTAAAAGGGTACGTTTTCAGCCACTGCCATGATAAGGACTCACTGACATTCTTCCACAGGGAGAAACCTGGATCATGAAGGTGCAGGGATGATACAGAACTGGATTTGGTTGCACTTCATTTCTGAATTGTCTATGGAAAGCTAAGGAGAGGTAGACTTGATTATCTGAAAAGTATTTCTAACACAATTGAACAATTTGAAGTTTTCAGATAACTGGTGATGTGGACATAAAGTTTTATAAGCCATTTTCTGTCAGTTTTTAAACAATTTCATATCATTGGAATAATCTCCTAGTAATTTCTATAGTCTGCTCTAGCAAATGAAGCCATAGAGAAGATTCTACAGACTGAGTTGTAAAATTGTCATTAGGGAAAGTTGAAAACATTTCCATTCTTCCATCTGACATTTATTTCACACCACAAAAGTAGCTCATGTTCCTCTGATGTGTTTTGCGTACTAGAGACATCATGTTGCATGTGGATACTTTCTCTAAAAATATGAATGTAGCTTTAACTTCTGAAGCATTCTCAGCTCTGGGATTTCAGCTGCTGCCAAATTTCTAGCCTTTTAAAGGTTATGATTCCTTGTCTTTACACCCAAAGAGAACCACAGATTTGCCATTGGCATCAATACGAACATGGTCAATCATAGCCTGGATTGTCATAGAACAGAATGTTCACTTGTATACTGATGTGAACTGACTTTGATTTGACTTTGAATCAGACCTCTGTGGAAAAAAATATACAGTTAGTGAAAGAAATTCAGCATTATAGTAAAGTCACTTGCTCATCAGCTGTTAAAAATAAATAGCCATATAAATGATGTACCATAAACTGGGACTACTGTTATGCATAAGAATGTGTCCTTTTCTTTGATAATTTTTCTTCATTTTGTGATAAGGTGGTGGATGTGAATGTCCTTGGCAAAGTTTTATCACTGTTAGTGATATTCATTAACCGTGCTTTTATGCAACACTAGTGCCACTCAAAATGCTTTCAGGTCTTAAGTAAAAGGTAACTGTGATTCTTTCTGTTACACTTCTTGCAACTAGAACAAGCAGCATGTAGTTGTATGTAGCACTCCCACCAGCTCCCAGGGAAACAAATTTATCGCCGAGTCAGCATTCATGCTCCAGCCAAAGCACACAAAACCTAATGGAAAATGTGAAATAAGCTGAATGACATGTAAGTGAAAAGCTGCATCGTCTTGTCTTGATATGGAGAATTTTAAACAAGATAAAAATAGTGGTGCTGACCACACTTACTTGGTGTCCCTTAATAAAATTCCTTGAAAGAAATCTTTATTTATTTTACCTTTGTGAGATATGGCAGATGGGTACATGTTACCATTTTGTGGAGAAACAAAATCAAACACACCAAAGTTGTGAGTTAGTTACCCAGCTATGTATTGAAGCACTTGTGCAGATGTGACTGGAAAGCAAGAATCTCTTTGCTCTGATTCAGTAAGTGCTGTTCTCCTTCATCTTGTTTGGTTTCCTATATGAAATTGTTCAGTAACGTGACTTACACAGCCTTCTGTTTGAATTATTTGACAGTCATGTTTGATATTTAAGATGTGATATGTAACGCTTCGTGATTTTTATTCGTATGCAAAATACAAAGTAGCACAGCTGAAAAAGCGAATTTTAAAAATAAAAACATCCCACTTCACAATATTCAAGCACATACTGATTTTCCCTTATATCTTTGACTACAAAAAACTTTTCTATATCAAGAGCTGAAGGAAGATAGAAGAGGAGGCATTCATCACTGAGCTCTATATACAGACCCAAACTTTCACAAGGCCTTTTATAAATGCCACTTGTTTGTTGGTTTCTGCTTGCCTTACCGTATGGAAAAAATCCATACAAGAAGCTTTGTTATACTGAATAGAAATATTAAGTGAATACCACCGATTGTTGGTTAAATCTTGACCTCTGAGGCATGCAATAGATATTAGTGTTCCTAGGGAAAGTGTGAACTGTGAAGTGGTTCATCCTGGGAACACAGAAATGAGAAAACAATTAACTTCAGGTGAAATGTGAAGGGATTTCAATCAGATGTGTAACTAGTTTGATAGAAAACTACTGTCATTTTACACTGACAGACTGGGAAGCAATAAAAAAGTACTAGTGTGATACGAAAGGACTTCAAACAGAAGCAGAGTACTGTGTGAAAAAACTGACCAGAGTACATAGCATGTCTACTTGTGGGGAAAAAAAAAAAAAAAAGAAGAAACTTGGATTTCTTCTCTCTTCCATTCAAAGCACCAGTTATTTGTGAAGCCAAAACACAGAATCTTGGATGCCAGGCTGTAATGATCAATGCTTACTGTATGTACACACAGCATTAAGAGAAGGCAATGTTATTCAAATGAGCTTGTGGTTTACTAGATGAATTTAATTATTTCTGGTTTGGTTTCGCCCCTAGGGGCTAGTTTTTGATGGAATAAATTCAATATTGGTACTTATATGACTTGCAGTACACAAGCAACACTGCTGAGAGCATACCAAAAGCAGTGTTCAATTATAGCTCAGTGAAGTCAGTAAGGACAATGAGGTTACATCTGTTATTCACAACCTTCAGTGAAGAAAAGTAGGTTGCACATAAACTGAATATATAAGGGGGAAAAAAAAAAGATGTTGAGATCAAACATGGATATAATTTTGAGTGGAGACCTCTAGCCTCACATTAGTTTTTCCCCACAATAATTCATAATATTTTTTTTCACAATAATAAAGAGAAAATTTACAAACTCAGCAAACAGACTTTTCATATCTAAGGTGCCCATAGCCAATTGTTTCAGTGTGAATGATTTTCAGAAGGAAACACTGCAAAGGTTCATAAAGGAGACTTCTTTCCTGCATCCCCCATTAAAACTCCTCAAATTGCTAACCGTTTTTGAAAAATGAGCCCTATGAGCAAGAAGCAGAGGGAGATAATTTGGAGTTTAACAGAGTGATAGGCTGTGATCATGTAGATTTAAAATAGTAATCTCTACTGGTATATACAGTTGTTAGTAATTAAAAAAGAGTATGTTTCAGCTGCAGCTTCGCCTGAATAACGTCCCAAGAAAGTGCAGGAAAGAGTGAGAGAAGGAGGTGTGCAACAGTGGGCTTTTAGTGCTGGTGGGAGAGGTCCTAGCTACTGTGTGTGCACTTGTGTGGTAACCAAAATTAGCAGCCAACCCAACTGAGCAAATATGAAAATGCTCTACTGAAGGGTTAGAGCATTAGGGAGCACAGTGGGTGTAAAGAGGTTCCCTTTTTCCTCCACGGAAGATGCTGCCACATATAGATGCATGATAGAAAATGTTGATGCTGTCTCCTGATTGCTGTGGGATGTGAAAGAGATGAAAGGGATAAACTCAGAAAAGCATCTCTTACCCTTTACCATGTTTTATTATCGTGGAGCATCTTTATGTTTGGAGGGCCATTTGTCACTGAGGCACTAACCAAAAAGACATGTGGAAGAAGAAGCATGGACACTGAAGACCAGCTTGTAACCAGTATGTGTCCTCTGCAGCACTATGTCACTGGGCAGCCATGTGGCCTGATGGAGTGGTTGTTGCTCTCAGTCACCTTTGTAGATGGCTCTGGGAATGGTCAGCGAGCCCACCACCCGTACTTTGGACACCTCCTTCATGAAAATGGCATGGCATATTCCAACATTGCCTTATACTAAAGAAATTAAATAAGAAGCAAAAATGGCATTAAAATGAAAGACTTGAGAAATTAGCTACTTCATTGAAAAGCAGATAGAAGTTAATCCATGTCTAAGATGTATTTTGCTGCTGATGATTACTGTCTGAAGAATTTTCTCACTCATAGATTGACCCGTCATACTGACTACCAAAATATCCTACACAGCCTTCTAACATGGGAAGCACCTCCATTAACAAATCTATTCCTGAAATTCCCTTCCTTGGAGTAGAGATTGACTTGAAGTTTCTTCTTCCCCTTACTCATTTCTTTGCTTGCTAGCTGAGAGGATATCACTTGTCTAGGTAACTTAGTTACTACAAACCCTATCCCTATCATATTTACAAAACAGAAATATGCCTTTTCCTGGCAGACAGGAGGGCAATTCTGAGTTACATCATGCTGAATGCGCATGAGTTTAAAAACATAATTTTAATGCCATGTAACTTCCACAGTAGTCATTATTCTGACATCTGAATGAGAATGATGAATATGGCTTGTCTGAAATCCTTGACAGAAATTAGGTACAATCATAAATAAATAAAGATTGAGTATTTCTATGTCTGGATTAGGTGATCTTTAATTATGGCTTGCTGGAACTCCAAAGTGTAATTTCTATGTGCATCACCTTTAGCCCAAGTACCAATTGTATGAAGTGTTTGCAGTTTGTCTGAGTTGTTCAATAGCCATTTTCAGAAGAAGTGCTGCCAATGTGACATGACCATGCTCGGGCTCCATGTACACAGCCAACAAGATGTGAGCCTATGTGGCATGGATCTGCATCCCTGTTTCAGGTGCCTTAGCAGCTCAGTCACTGGAAGCAGCCAGTAACCACTGAAAAGACAGACTGTGACCAGTTTCAGCTTTATCTTGAACAGATCTGACTAGTCAGTCATTGGAAAACCATCTGTGAACTCCTTAATCTTGTTCATAATTTGTTGCTCCCAGTTTCTGAGGCAAGTCTGTGCCAAAATATGTTTGGGTGGATATACATCTTCTGGCGGGACTTGACTTCTTAGGTCACAGTCCCAGCTCACTTACAATAGGGTGTCAGTTTCTGTATGTTCAAGGCAGTAAAGAATGTATCTGTGTTAGTTATTATGTGGGACTTCTGTACATCTACATCTATAAAACAGATAAACATTGTTAAACACTTCTGGCAGCACCAAGGCTTCTCTCATTTTCTTTTACATAACCCATACTGATTCTGCCATGCATATTCACAATAAGTTGTATCTAATTCTGCACATGAGATTATGTCATAGGATGTTATGTGGCGAGGTTGAAAAAATAGAATTTAAATTTTTCTCCTGATTTTACATTTCCCAGTATCTAAGGAACATGTACAGCAATAGCATTTGTTGCAACTCTGTAGTCCACCTGAAAATGTTTGCTTGCTTTACTAATCTGTTTACTGGTTTTGAGATTATAAATAATGGCATATGAAGAATTTTCATAAGGATGTCAAATGCTTTATATAGCTTTGTTGTTGTAACAGGAGTTCAGAAAAATTACTTGATTTAATGCAAACATCAATAAATACAAGTAAAACATTAGCTGAATTTAAACACATTGCCTTTCCTAAGGAATCGTAGATAGAAGATTAGCACAACCACTGCCCTCATCCACTTCAGCCCACTCTTTTCAGTGAACCTGGGACATGCTCAAAACTCCAGAACTGCCAGATACTCATCTCTGTCTTTTGCACACCTCAGTTCCTTTCGCTAAAGGTCAGGACTGGAGATAAGCTTGGAAGGAAAGGATGAGCCCACTTATCAAGGGAGAAACACTGTATGAAAAGTTTTGACAACAATGCTCTGAGCTGGAGAACCACAACTGCAAGGATGATGAACTCCCAGTCAACCTTGAAATTGTGCAGGATCTGCTGCTCCAGCTGGATTGCTACAAATCTATGTGGCCTGATGGGATTCATCCAAGAATCCTCAAAGAACTAGCTGATGCCATTGCAAAACTTCTCTCAGTGCCTTTTAAGTGGTCTTGGGAATCTGGAGAGGTTCCAGCTGATTGAAAACTGGTGAACATTGTCCTGATTTTCAAGAAGGGCAAGTAGGAGCACCCCGAAAACCACAGGCCTGTCAGTCTCACTTCAGTGCCTGTTAAAGTTATGAAGATTATTCTGGGAGGTATTGAAAAACACCTGAAAGACAACACTGGCATCTTTCACAACCAACACAGCTTCTCAAACCTGTTTTCTTTCTAGCTGATGAAGGGAAGCCAGTTGATGTAATCTTTTTGGATTTCAGTAAAGATTTTGATACTGTCTCTCACAAGATCCTTCTGGACAAAATATCCAACCCACAGCTGCATAAACACACCATGTAGAGGGTGAGCAATTGGTTCATGGGTCGAGCACAGAGACTAATAGTGAATGGGGTAACATCACACTGGTGATCTGTCACTAGTGGGGTTCCACAGAGGTCCATTTTGGACTCTGTGCTCTTTGACACCATAAATGACTTGGACACAAGATTGGAAGGGATACTGAGCAAGTTTGCAGATGACACAAAACTGGGAGGAGTTGTTGACTCTGTCAAAGGCAGAGAGACCCTGCCGTGACACCTTGACAGATTAGAGGGCTGGGTAATCATCAACCACAGGAAGGTCAACAAGGGAAAGTGCCAGATTTTGCACCTGGCATGGGGCAACCCTGGATGTTTGTANGACTTGGACACAAGATTGGAAGGGATACTGAGCAAGTTTGCAGATGACACAAAACTGGGAGGAGTTGTTGACTCTGTCAAAGGCAGAGAGACCCTGCCGTGACACCTTGACAGATTAGAGGGCTGGGTAATCATCAACCACAGGAAGGTCAACAAGGGAAAGTGCCAGATTTTGCACCTGGCATGGGGCAACCCTGGATGTTTGTACAGACTGAGGAATGAGGTGCTGGGAAGCAGTACTGTAGAAAGGGACCTCGAGGTCCTGGTCAGTGGCAAGCTGGATACTATCCAGCAGTGCCCTGGCAGCCAGGAGGACCAACGCTGTCCTGAGGGGCATCAGGCACAGCATCGCCAGCTGGTTGAGGGTGGGGATTGTCCGGCTCTGCTCTGTGCTGGGGTGGCCTCACCTTGGATATTGTGTGCTGTTTTGGGTGCCACATTATCAGAAAGATACTCAGCTGTTAGAGAGTGTCCAAAGGAGGGCAACAAAGATGGTGAAGGGCCTTGAGGAGTATGAGGCGTATGAGGTCACTTGGTCTGTTCAGCCTGAAGAAGAGGAGACTGAGGGGTCATTTCATTGCAGTCTACAATTTCCTGGGAAAAGAGGGGAAGAGGAGGGGCAGACACTGATCTTTTCTCTGTGGTGACCAGTGACAGAACCCCAGGGAATGGCCTGAAGTTGTGTCCAGGGGAGGTTTAGATTGGATATTAGAAAAAGGTTCTTCCCCCAGAAGGTGACTGGACACTGGAAGAGGCTCCCCAGGGAAGTCATCACAGCACCAAGCCTGACAGAGTTCAAGAAGCATTTGAACAATCTTCTCAGGCACATGCTGTGACTCTTGTGATGGTCTTGTGCAGGGCTAGAAGTTGGACTCAGTAATTGCTGTGGGTCCCTTCTAACTTGCATGTTCTGTGATTCTGTAAATATGGTAAGTGATGGGAAGAGGACTCCTGCTGAACATAATCAAAATCATTGTCTTCCCATATTATGCCCAAACTCAATGTGTGGATCTTAATGTGTTGGGGTTTGAGAAGATGGGAGAGCATTGGGCTTTTAAGATAAGAGCCAGAGCACTGCCAGAGCATGTTTTTCACATGATTGCTGGAAAGTCTATACTTTCTGACATGTGAAAGATTTTCTTCAAAAAAACCTCTTTCCAAGCAAGGAACCTCTGTAAGGCCAGATTCAGTCACACTGGTAAGCATAATTTTATGGAATGCTGTGTCAAGACAGCAAGTTTTGATACCTGCAGCTTGGTAGATCAGTGTAACACCAAAGTCTAGGTTTCATCTTGCTTTTGTGCCTCTGTGGTTTAGAGCCTCACGGGAGGCTCTGACACACAGACTGTCACTTGATGTTTAAAGTTCAGAGTTTCTCCTCCAGCTCTGGTTCTTCTTTGTTGCACACAAAGTATTGCCATCTGCAGGACCACACACCAAATATTTCAGATAGACAATGGAAAGAAACAGTCACTTCTAGGCATTATTCATCTTAACTGTAAAGCATCTGTCTGAATTAGGTCAGATGAATCACACCCTAGAAGTGGCTGTGAAGGCAAGCAGTGGGTGACTGGCACAGACAGACAACAGCACCATAGAAATCTGATGTTAGATGACATGACTCCTGTTTACAAGGACTGTTGCCAACACCAAACTAGAGATACAAAACATGTCTAGGTTAGCTACTGTGTAGGAAAAAATCACCCCTTTCTTGCCCTTAAATATAGTGTTCTTAGCATTTTCATTTTTCTCTGAACTGAATTTGCCTATCACACTACTTAATAATTGCCCTATGGTGTTGCCATACATGACCTATTGATTATTTAGAGACTTTTATGTGTTGAAATGGCATCAGAACTGAGTCACTGACAAAACATACAAAGTTTTAATTTTTTAATAATTCCTATAAACTGGCAGTTAATCTCCTCTGGCAGTAAAGTCAAACTGGCAGCTTACCAGCAATATGCTATGCTTTCATTTATTTAGCAAAGCCTGCCTTTGGCTTTGCAAAATCATATTGATACCTTATCCTCAGAAACCGTGTTGCAGTCAGTGGATTGAAACTGATTTAAAAACAAGTGCTGACCCCATCGTAACCTACGCAGCCATAGGAACTGGGATAAGGCTTCATCTTGCCTCAGTTTAGATGGCTATCCCTATTCATTGAATCCAAACATATCACTGTGAAGCTGAGACCCATGACATCTAGAGGTGCTGTATTCTTTGACATTTTCAGAGTCCTGGGTGACAGGGTTAAAAGTCTGCACTTGGTAAGATGGGTCCCGTTCTTCCGGTTTAAATGGAAAAATGTCGGACATGAGAGTCGGGGAGGAATTAATTTTGTTGTGAGTTCAAGGAACACTGGTATTGTAGGTTTAGTTGAGTTGATATTTGTCCTTTTTTTTTTGAAATACCAGACCATCTTTTCCAAGGTTAAAGTTATAGTCATGTTCATCTCAACAAAGTCAATCGTATTAAAAACAAATCCTGTACTGGAATTACCTGTTACATAACTTATGAAACCCTTTATTAAGGACCAGTTGTCGTAGCTTCTAGTGCCTGTATATTATTGTTGTTCTACTGCTTTGTGCATCAGTTCATGCCAGATGAGCATCTGGCCCCAAACGTTCAGTACATGCTTCTCAAGATGCTATTAAGAGAGTAGTGAGAGGAAAGGATTATTTTAAATACTGGTTTATTGCATCATTGGTTCGTTCACAAGAGACGTACGGGGAAAAGCTCATAACATATGTCCCCTTTCCCCCCTCTTAGCTCTTTCAGTGTCCCCCTTGCTGGGATTGTAGAACAGGGAAGTCCAGAATGGGGAAACTGCTAGTACTGAAGGTGGGCTTCTGGGACCTATCTCATTTTGTGTCATGTCATCCCTAAAATGATCTACTGAATTTCTTCAGAGTAATGAGCTTGACCTCAGTGTCTAATGGTACACGAATAACTTCTGCCATGTCTTACATTGTGTGGAGGGATAGTAAGATTCCTATGCAGAATAAGAGAGAAACTGAAAAATGAGTAATTAAAAGATCCAGTTAAATCACAACACAAAATGTGGAGAAAACATGAGACTGTAAACAAGTGATCAGATTATCTAGCTTATGTACATGTGAAGAAACCATATGGGGTAACTACCTTCATCATCCCTCAGACTAAACAAAAAATACTGGCTGATTATTTTATATATGTAAGTTTTTACTCCTCTTTTGGAACTGTGAAAGCTAACAACACAGTCTGAGTAGCTGTACTGAAGCTGATTGAGATGAAAACTTGCTTTTACAAAAAGTGCCTTATGATTACAGAAGTTCAATTAGTGATAGCTTGTACCTGAGATTTAGGGAAAATGCTCATCTGTAACTAAACCTTCAGGATGACATTCACTTTGAAAACACAGCTCTGCATGTCTCAGGCTAAATACTGAATATCAGTAGTTCTGAAGAAATGTCTTTCCAGGTTGCCTGTTAGCAATTTGCCCATTTCCAGAAATGAAATTAGTTTCAGAGCTAGGATCTGAATTCAGAAATGATGCCCAAACCCATATTCGTACCATACTGCACCTGGAGTTTTTTACTACCAGTATTTCAACAAGGCAGGTGCTGGGTTATGCTCAGACTCTGTCTTGAAAATTAAGTCTCTGGACTCTCCATTACCATTTTTCTATTGAAAAGATTTGTAATAGTTTCCATTTCTTTTCTCTACTGTGTGAAAATATGAGTTGTGCAGTACTGTAAAAGCCCGGCAGGTTGTCAGCTTTGCTTTTACAGGGAAGTTCTGAAGCCCTGGTCTGGATTTTCCAGGTATGTCCTCCATCCACCACAGCCACAGTGCTCCCTTCTCTCCTCTGCTGTCTTGGTCTTCTTGGGACCTGCAAGGAAATGTTCTTGGCCTTGGTCATTATTCTTCAGCTGAAGTGATCTTTGCTAAACCGTGGTCCCTCCCAAACTTACCCACTCTGTGATTCTGTAATTCTGTAATCATCACCTTTGGCAATGCTAGCAGAGTTTATGATCCAGCTGCCTCCTCTTCTATTTTTCCCTTCACTGGAAGACACTACATTTCTTTGTAATTTGGTTGGCCAAGGTGAGAGCTGTGGGAGAGTAAGTAGGTCTAGTTTGTTAGAGATGGGGATGTCATTTAAATAACTACTTTCAGCACATCCATTTCCATCATGGCTGCCTTTGTCACCCAAGACTCCCGTCACTGGTATGCAGCTCAATGACCAAATCCATCACTTTTCTCTCTCATTTTGCTTCTCTTCATCTACTTGGACACAGCAGTTTCTGTCACCCAATGCAGGTTGAGGGTAAAGAGTGATGTGCCCTCCTGCGGCTTCACATGAGCCTGTTGCCCCAACCTCACTGCACCATCTGTCCTTCCTCCTACCCTGATCAAAGCCGTGCCCAGTGCTGTGCTCCTAGAGTGCAGGAACTGTGGAATCTGTGGAGGAAGGAGACAGAGTGCTTCCTTTAAAGTGCTTAGCTGTCATCAGATATACTCAGCTGAAGAATTTCTTCATGTAGGATCACTGGGGAATAAGTTGTTATTCCTTCAGCAGTCGTCTTACCACTTTTGTGTTTAAATTGCAGTGCAGATTTCATAAGGAAATGTCTCTTTACATAGAGAAGCTGTGTTTCTCACAGGTGTTTGCAGGATGCTTAAGTTCTGGAGTTGCAAGGTCTTTAAGGAGACCTACTTTCCCAGAATTAAAGACTTCTGCCTTTGAAAATCAGGTATCTCCAGCTGAGCAAAGGAAAACTTAGATACACACTCACTGGGTTCAGTGAACTGGTTTGTACTGTTCATCCTGTAATATTTAATTGACAAAGAGATCTCTCACTTTCTTGAAATCTCTTAGTGTCACTTCAATTTTTGCATAAGTAGAAGAAAGTTTTATTTCATTACAAACCCAAAAGACATACTCCGTTATGTGAATGTTAATCTCAGCCAAGGCAAGGAAAGTGAAGCACAACTCTGCCTATCCCTCCTTACCAGAATACACTGACACATTGTTACCATTAAGCTGGAATCACACATCACACTTGTATTTTACAACAGGCTGCATACATATATTTTTCTGTATTTGTTAAGGTTGATATCAAGGGGTTTTTCCGAGATGAAGCAGCACAACAGTTTTAAAAACTGTCATTAAATCATTGCAGCCAGACCATGGGACCACAATTTTCATATTGATCCTCCACTGTTGTCAGCAGCATCGACATGGGCTGGCATGTGGGAGCATCACTCCCACAGAATCCTCACTGAGTCCCTGGTTGCTGGCCATTGCCTCTGGTAGCTCTTAACCAACAGCAGGGTTTGTGGTTCAATAGCCAGTCTGACACAGGCAGCTGAACTGGGTGAAGCCAAGCAAGATGCACACAGGAGGGTTGTGTGCATGTGTGTATGTATGTATGCAAAGGGTAGAGCCAGAGAAGAGGCACAGATTCACTGACCAAGACTGCTGACTCCCAGGAGCTGTTCTTTTTGCCAACTGCTTCCATCAGCTTTAAATACAATGGACGTTTATGATAATCCGTTGGGAATCTTTACCGTGATTCAGTAAGTAAGCTAATACATCTGTCCTTTTTATTTTAAGTTAATTGGACTATAAATATTTAAATATATGCATATTTCACAAGGACAAAATAGTTTTAAAAACTCACACCTCTGTGCCCTTAATGATAAGACATGTTTTGAAATGACTTAGTTAAACATTGAAAATAGTTTGACCTTTGATTTAAACTAATCTAAGCAGCATTTCAACAAGCGGTAACACAGACATTCTAGATAATTTATTGAAAATGCCATAGAACTGCAGTGAACTTCAGAAAGTGAAGAAAAGAATCAGGCATTTTCTTTCTCCAAAGAATGCTGACTCTCTCAGAAGTTGTAAGAATCTGCAGCTGTTTTATAAGCATGTATTTGTGTGAAAAATGCATTTGAAAGATACTGAAAGTTATGAAGCTAATGTCCCAACATACTGCAAGGTATGTTTGTTTTTGAAGGATGAAGTCATATATAAAATAAATAGATAAATTATTCAAGATTTCACTGTATTGTATGTATTTTGGGTCATATCATAGGAAATGATGTTTGTTTAAAGTGTATCTCTTTGCATTTATTTCCTAAAAGTGGCTGTCCAATACTTAGGAGGGCTGGGAGTCAGTATGCCCAGATTCTGCTTCCAGTTTCAACAATGTCAATTCTTCAGCCAAAGTTATGTTAGGTTTTATTTGTTTGTTTTTTCTTTTTTTGAGCCTGTGGTTTGTTTTGGTTTTGGTAGGTGGTTTGTTTTTAGTTTGTTTGTTTGTTTTTTAATCTCTAAAAATGTGTAAATCTAGTACTTAATGAAGAGCAATGTGTCAGAAGACTTACACTTTGCAGAATCCAAATTTTCAAGAATTGTAGACTTTTGGACTTATCTGGTCCCTTTCTACTTGAATAGAATTTATGTAGAACTGGACTGCAGCTGAAACAATTTTCTCTGGATCTTTCAGTAATGTGCGTTTTTTTGGTGTTTGGTATTTTTGATTGGTTGGGTTTGGGTTTCTCTTTCTGAATTATTTAACTTGTTTGGCCTATATTTAATTTTCCCTAAGTGAGACAAAATAAGATAAGACAAAGGATATTTTCACTAACCATATGATTGTAAGATTTGTGTATCTTTTCTTTCGGTATTGTTTCCTTTTCATTACTCTTTGCCAAGTTTTAAATCTATGATAGAAATCTTTTTTAATAGAGACCTTGTCTTTGCAGGTCTCCAGCGAAAAGACTAGTGTATGCTGGAGCACATTAAAATAGAAGCCAGAATTCTGGATAGTTTATTTATCAACCTGAACTCTGTCCTTCCTCCTTTCCCTGCACTCAAAGGCAAATGGGTCACTGTTGTAGGGTTAGCTTGTTCCCTCATTCTGGATGCTGCAGGTGAATACAGGAACTGGACAGACCGAAAAAAGAGAGGACACAAAAAGGGTAGCAAACATAGAACCATAATCATAAATGTTTCTTTTTCCCCACTTCTCCTCTCTAAAGACAGGAAAACAAATCCTGAGCCCGGAATGGGCAATGCAAATGGAATATGAGCTGACATGTTATTGGGAGGAGCAGGCCACTTTAGCTCCACACATGTAGGGGGACCTGCTCAGGGCTACGCTGTTGCCCTGGGTCCTACAGGGCCTCTGGATGCTTCGCCTTTGAGGCCGGTTGAGCTGCTATGTAAACCAAAGCAACTACTGCCAGTGTAATGAGACACAGCAACTGAACCCCCACAGGAAGATTTGCTGAATAAATTGGTTGAAAGATAGGTTCATCTTACTATGTGATCCTTCACATTTCAGTGGCGCTGAAGAGTTTGCAAATTCAAACATTTCATAACCTAACCCCCAAGACTATGTACAATGGGTACAGTTATTAAAGAACATATGCACTGGAGTTATGCTCAGCAGGCTTATAGCTGCTTATTAATTTTTTTTTTAAAGTGGAATTCTTTGAATGTATTACGTCAGAACAAAAGATGCTTGGAATAAGTGGGCAGTGCTTGTGCAGACTACAATAGAGCCATCAGAAAGAGGCAGAACCCTCTATTATGCACATTTCCCTTAAAACATGAAGAAATCTGGCAAGTCCCACACAAGCATAAGTAATACCAATGAGGAATTTGAAAGCTTAAGAAGAAAGGAAATATTCAGACACAGTCATTACAGTCTCATTTCTTTGATTATCTGGATGAGGAGTGTCAGGGACACCAAGTGAATTAAATGAGGACTCTTGTATAGTTATCAAATCCCTGTATTATCTTCTGCAGAACCAGAATCCAGCCATTAGAGGGATAGGCTGAGCTTTTTTCCAGAGAACTGAGCTATCACCTGGAAGGCAATAATATAGCTCCCTAGCTGCTTGTGGAAAACTTAGCCACAGAGCTTGATTAGGCGTATGCTTCTTGGTTGAGTCTCCATCTCTGTGAAAGCTATTTATGTCAATAAACAACTGTGCTTCATTGCCTTCAGAATAGAGACAGGCAAGAAAAACCAACCAATCAAACCAAAAAAACCCCCAAAACCCAAAATCCCCCCCCAAACAACTAACAAACAAATATCCAAAACCAAAATAAAAAGTACCCCACAAACAAACGCAAAAAAAAAACCAAAAAAAAAAACACCACAAAACAACCCCAAAAGTAGTATATCTCATCATCTTCCTCACAACAGTTGAGTACTAAGAACCAGGCCTGTAGGGTGGGGTGTTCTGATTCTGTTCCTGACGCTCTTCTCTGAATGCCCATCAAGCTGACTGTGAAATGAGCTTGCAGGGGTTTAACCAGGGGAGTGAGCTTACTGGAAAACGGTGCTTGTGGTTCCCGTGATGTGGCAGCAATAAATATCTCCCCTATGTGGCTGCACAGTGCTGTCCCCAGAGCGCCACTCCTGACTTGTGAAGCGTCGTAAGAACAGGTGTCTCTCCATGGACATACTTGGAAGGTGACAATGTCTGGCAGTAATGGCCTGAGACAAATACACTGTAGGAGACAGTCAGTGTAAAAGCATGACAGAAAAGGCTCATAAAGGACTTGAAAATCAGTGATTTGTGCTGCTCACTGTTAAACTTTTAAATTACAAAAAAGTGCAGGAATTTCCTAATTTGAATCTCTTTTATTTAACTATGTAACAGAAAAGCAAGTCATAGTCCAATGTTTTCAATTAAAAAAAGGAGAAACGTTTAGTAGCTGTCATAGTGATTCATCAAATTTAACAATTTTGTGTTTAACCTTGTATAGACAATGTGAGCAGCAAATGATGCTTTTACTACTAAAGTCAGAATCCCTTCCTACGCTAAGGATTTACCTGTGGCAAGACCTCTCCTAAGAGATCCCAAGATGTATTTGCCATTAGCAGTTTAGTTCAGATCAGGAGTGTACTCCAGAAGCAAATATTCTGCCCTGTTTACTGTTCCTGCATTCTCAGTGTGAAGTGGTCTTGGGGAACACAAACTAGATGCCCCTCTGCTGTAACCAGTACATGGGATCCAACAAGGCATCTGCTACACACCAACCACTCACATTCTGTGTAGGGCCCAAACAAGAGCTGGTCTGAAGCAATATCTCTAAAATATGTACAGGTTGGCCCTCAGCTCCTCTGTACCCACCATTTCACTCTACAGATCCACTCCAATTTTGCTGTGCTACTTGCTAATGCAGAGATACCCTAGACTTCTAAAGGGGACAGTCAAAATCAAGCTGGCATTGAGCCAGATCAACTATTAGCTTGCCAGCCTTAGCAGCAGTTTGCATTGATGTTATGGAGAGGTGCCAAGCAGGAAATCTATGATTGCAGAGTGGGTGGTGTTTAAACCAGTTTTTACCTTTAGGTTAGATCAGAGTTTCTGAAAGAGTGGTCTTAGTGACTTTATTTTTTCAGCTAGATGAGTCGCTCTATTTTGTTTGTTTGTTTGTTTGTTGGTTGGTTGGTTGGTTGGTTGTTGTTGTTGTTGTTGTTGTTGTTGTTGTTGTTGTTGTTGTTGCTGTTTTCCACTGTGCTCTTCATCATTATGTGGAATGTTGTGCCAGACTAGAGCAAGTTCTAGCCACCACCAGCAAAAAATGCCAGTAAAACCCACTGCCACAAGCCATCCACATTGAAACAAAGGCAAGGTAGAGCAAATGGTACACTCTATCAGAGACATCATCTGGGTGATGTAACTGGATCTGTGACCTTTCTTAACTCACAGAGGGTCTTTTTTGCTCAATAGGCCACTGAAATAGCTGACCTCTGCCTAGATTTAAATAAGCCACTTGTAAATAATTTTGTCTTGTGTACTGGGAGGCAAAAATTCTGACAGCAATTGATTTTGTTCCTGTACTTTCACAGCATTTTGCCACAAGCCCTCAGTATTGACAGTCTTCCCAGACCTACAGTGAATTCACAGCAGCTGCCCTAAATATCTCATGCCTGCTATTTTCTTTTTTCCTGCATATTCATGTTGAAACCATTCCTGTCCCTGAAATATTTGCATTCTGTGCTAGAGTCTCTAAAAAAGGCTGTTCTGTGATCAAATCTGTAAGAGACACTTTACTGAGAAGATGTAGATGGGAATGAAAAGCAGCTCACTGTTAATTTGAGTTATGCTATGTTTGTATCTACTGGAAAGCTTATATTCCTTTTAAATTCATCTCAGTCCCAAACTGAGATTATGGAGTCCCTTGCTTCAGTCAGCACTATGTTTAAGTAAGAGTACTGCAAATTATCATGACTATCTTCTCACATTAGACCATTGGCCTGTCTTTGTGGAAGGATGGTTTGATCTCAGACATGGGCCACTAAGCTCTTGTTGGATAGGAACACAGTGGTTATCTTTGAGATGGTGACCTACAGCTGAAAGCCAAGTAAATCATTGTGACAAGTGCTACTTGTTTTGGAAAAAGCCAGGGACTGATAGCCTTTGCAGAAAGTCACCTGGCAATGTGTTCAGTGTTGGCTCTGCTTTGAGCAGAAAGTTGTATGAGAGATCTCCCAAAGTCCCTCCCACTTTAAATGATGCTGTCATGATGTTAACAGGGCAGTGGAAAGATGCTAGAAGTGGCTTACGGAAAATAAGTTTTTGTGCCTCTCAGAACTCCCAGATGTGTCATTTAAATGTCAGCAAAATAGTGATGATGATGAAATTAAGAGAGCTGCAGGCAATTACAGCACAAGCATGAAAGATTGTATTAGTGAATCAGACATATGGTTAAATTTGCAATAAATTTTGGCTCCTTCCTCTGTGATGTCCTTCCTTCCACCTTAATACCCAAACTTGACAACTGGGTACAACTTGACAGAGTATGTAGTGGTGATTTCAGTCTTGACAAAGTTGATAAACTGAAAAGGCATTTTTTGTTCTGTACTGAGATTGGCCAACTATTTGTTGGTCTTTCAAATTAGGAGACCCAACTGAAACACAGCTTTCAGTGGTCCTGAGGGTTTAAACATCCTTAAGTGGTGCAGCTGCAGGAAAACTGAACACTGTTCAGTTTCCATTACAGTCTCAGCATCAAGCTGGCTCAGGAGCAGGATGTGGCAGAGTAGAGCTTAGTGTGGGTTGAGACATCCTGGTCTTCAGCACAACAAACTAGAGCTACCTCAAAGCAAGCAAGAGTAATCCACTGTGCAAACATGTTCTTTCATCCCTTCAATTCAAGAGCATGTAGCCATTATTTTTAAAGGAATTGTCTGGCACCTGTCTGCATCATGAGTCACCTTTGAAAATGTGCCTCTTTGAGTCCTGTTTTCAGAGGTATTTGTTGCTTGTCTTTCACTGACAGTGAGTCTGGAATGAAGGGCTCTTACAGCTCTGCAAATCAAGCATCAGACATTTCTAGTGTTTGACAGCAGAATAGGTGGTCATTTTAGAGGGTTCTTGAGTTTATTTCTGTGATTTCATGGTGGTTTTTACTGCAGAGCTGTCGAGAAAGGAAAATACTCATTTGCATGCTGCAAAGCATAGGCAAGAAGCCAGATCTGTGCTATTACAATATCTGATCTCTGTAAGGCAAACATCCTTTTGAAAGGAGCTAATGTTTCTGCCTATTCAATTCTGATTCACAGTTCAGCACTTCTCTCACTCAAACACCCTGGGGAAGAGTTAACTGTATTTTTCTCTTCTCCTTTTATCTTTATTCCTGGATTAAATGAAGAAATTATTGGTTCATATTACAGCCCTTTTTTCCTCTTGCAGTAAATCTTCTGCAATATTTTTTGCTATTGGCATGCTGTGTGTCATGTATGTCCCTGATCATGACAGGTTGAAATTGTTAACTACTGGCATGACAAACATTCAGGTTGTATCCTGTGAATTGTACCATAGGGGGTATGTGTTGTTAACTAATGCATATGTGCACATATCTTAGAATGAGCTTTTCATCAAAATCAAAGAATTGCTCTTAAACATTTAATAAAAAATGTTCTTGATTATTTTCCCTTCTGTTTATGAAGACAGATCATAATATTTAATACAGTCATTAGCAGAGTCTTAGGAGTAATTTTTTATCTACTGTTCACTTGCTGCCTATGGTTGACAAACACTTTCCAAAAATCAAATTACATGAGTCATGAGGTGTAGTTTCTTCTTTCTGAGAGGATATGACTATTAAAAGGACCTTTAATGCTGTGAATACAAACTTTAAAATTGTTTTTCTATAAATACGTTGCAAAATGCAATTCATATTTATCACTTGTATTCCTGCTAGCAAATTCAATTGCTGTTCACAGAGAGGAAGTATGGAGAAGAAATTTCAGTTAAATATTTAAACCTTTTTTATATATGCTTTCTCTGTGAAACAAACAAACAAACAAACGAAACAACATAAGACCAAACCTACAAAACTCTTACGATCAGAAGGACTTTGCCTTTATCAACACAACAGTCTTTCCTATCAGTCAGTCTGCTTATGTTTTCTTTAACACAGCAGTTACCCTCTACCTACACCTGTACTGTCAATATGGACCCTTTGCCTTTCCAGATGAACAGATACAGGATTTAATTATTCTTGCAATGATCCTTCAGGTAAAGTCTGGGGACCGTTTTGGAAGCACAGCACAAGCCTCATCCTGCTAAACCAACATTTCCAGCATGCTGAAATGCTGAATAAATAACTTCCCTCCAAAATCAATGCATGTTTTATATTCCTCCTTCATTTAAATAACATCTTGTTTATCTCAGAGCTTCAGGGTTAGAGCTATGTAATGTGAGGGTGAGTTATCCCTGCATGGTTTCAAGCTTCATTTGCAGGCCAGCTAGGGCAGCACAGGGTATCCATCAATCTTATCCTTCCAAACACTTTTGCTTGGTGCCACTGTGGCTTTACTGACAAATTCTCTACTCTGCAAGTGACAGCCCACAGCAGCATCAGGTAGTGAACTTCAGGCCTTACCATTCTGTCCTTCCATCCAAAAGGTGGTCAAAGCCCTGGTGCTGGTCTAGAGCCCTTCTACTGCAAACACCTTGTGGAGCAGGACCTGCTGAAGTACCACCATACTCATTCTTGGGAGGATGTGGTTGAGGAGACTGAGATCCTGGTCTGGGTCTGCTGCTAAAGATGTGGCTGCCCAAGCAATGTATGTCAGGCTGGGTGGGTTTGTCTATTCTTACCCCACTCTCAGTCACATCTTTCAGCACTGCTGGATGGGGCTTGTAAAACAGCTGTGCCTCACAAGCTCAGCTTCCCAAGGTAGGAAATGCCAGATTAAAATCTTCCACAGTTCCTTTATGGTTCTACAGCAAGAGCCTTTTGCAGGAGGTACAGCCACTTCTGTGGTTCCACAGATACATCTTAGCAAAGACGTCAGAGCTGCACAGCTTGCCTGGGGTCTGACTAAGATCCTGCCATCAGTCCCTGGGATCTGGAGTTGGGGCAACAGACTGCAATTCGGCACAGCTCAATGGATGCCAATGAACTTTATATAAATGGAAAAGACGTGTGAGTGCTCACCTGATTCCAAGCTTGGCCAGCTGCACCCGGTAGCAGGGGAGGTTTGCCTGTGGGTTACAAACAGGTACCATCAGCACTCTCCAGAGAAAGTGCTTGTCATCTCTGCACATACTGACAAAGGAAACATCTCTTCAGTTGTCAGTCCTTCAGACTCCTACAAGAGGGAAAAATTCCTCAGGTTTGTTGTGACTACATACCAGTTAAACTGGTTTTATAACCAAGTATTTTACCCACAAAATAAATTTCAACAGTCAGATATAATATTGAACTGAAAAAATACATGTGGCACTAAAAAATATTGTATCCTTTTCTGTGTAAATGCATCATCAACAGTAGGGAGAAAAATGCCTTATGCACTTTTCTATTTTGAAAATTGCTATTTGTTTCTAGACAGTTCTAGACAGTTAAGCTTGCTTTGAAAGGATACCTTAAAAATAAGGAAAGAATGAATTCTTTTCAAGATTTGCAGTTTTATTCCTTGCTGAAGGTCATGAATTCTGGCTCTACAACTCATTTACCTAGTCAGGAAGAGAATTTAAAAAAAAAATATGCAGTACTGAACACCTGTGTATCCCTGAGCATCTATATAGGAGGAAATGTTTCTTATAAATTAATATTCCTCATCTCTAAGAAGCTCTCTCTGATTCATATGGGTCAAAAAAGTTCCTCTCAAGAAAACAATTTAGGAAATTCAAAGGTAATCCAATTCTAGGCTCTTTGCCATCCAGGTGCTTGTACCCAGCAGGAAAAGAAACATCTCCTTAATCCTTTTTTGTTTTTATAATTACTTGTTTTTCCTCTTCCCAGCAGTTCTTCTGTCGAGCACAGAAGTTAGCATATCCAATTATACCTTTTTGTCCTTGCTTCTAAAATCTTCATGTCTCCTCAGTTATCTATTAACACAAGATTAATTACTTATTTAATCTCAGGGTTTTTTTTTCATCTGGCACACTGACAACCACCAGCAATTTGGGGGGCATGTTCATAAGTTTTTTTGTGTGGCCAATAGATATGTGAGGCTGCACGGGTGGAGAAAGAGGGTGATCTAGAGAGAAAGCAAGAGCAAGAACTCCAGTATCACATTTAGCATGGTAAATGCCGTGGCATTCTGGAAAGACCAGATTCCAAATGTGATCATCTGATAGGTTCTGATCTACTTTGCTGTGTATTTCATTGTTTATGTACCAGAGGCTGACAGGAAGGGCACTGCTTGGCAGTTAATGATAACTGTCATTGACACAGCCAATTAGTCACTAACTGGAAATATCTGACCTTTATGGCTTCCTTCCTTTGATGATTCTCTTTAATAACTTTTTTAACCTTTCCTGTTGAATCTAAAAATGTGTACTTTGATATTAATGCAATGTGCCGTACTAGATGAAGAGATTTTTGGTTTTTCCTCAGACTGTTCCTGGTGATTACTGTAACCACAGGGAAAGCAAGATTGCCTTCTGAAAGTTCCATCATATTTACACTGTCTTCTAATGTTTTCCTTTCCCTCTCTCAGCTTTGCTGAATCTGCTATAACTTTGTACTCTCCATTGCAGATGTTCAGTTCAGAATCTTCAGAGTTCGGAATTTGTCAGTGATTGTTTGCTTAAGATCTACTACAATATGAGTGTTTTAACTTAGGGGACTTAAAGGTGTTCAAAATTGACTGTTTCTGACAAAAATACACTGGTTGATGAAGATTGTAGCCTTTCTTTGGGAAGAAGTTATTAACAAAATTTCAGTTTTCATGTTACATGGGGTTTATTTTGTAAATCATTATAGGTTCGAATGATGGCACAAACAGAAATCAATTTACTAGAATGCATCATATTCACAATGTTCATAAAAGAATATGGCTTTCTGAGCCATATTTTGAATAGTTGCATTTATTAGAGTAAATATTTATATACTTCTCATTAGAGAAAAACATCCTGATTTGTTTAGGCATACATGAATACAAAACAGAACCTCCGATTTACAAAGTGTGTTATCATCTAAAAACTTACTTAAAAGTCACAGCTAGTCAGTGAAATGCTGAAGGCCATTTTTACCTTGGCAGTCCTCAGTGATGAAGCACAGAACTCAAGTCAAGCATGGGTGCCACTGGCCTGACCTGTCAGAGCCTTGGAGTGATGGCTTTGCTCCCCATGACTGAGGCTTGCAAACACATTGGCTGTGCAGCCAGGCACAACAAAAATGGGGCAAGTTCAACTCAGTGACCAAACTGACTTCCACGGCCATAGTTTTTTGTTTTGTCTTCTGGTTAAGCTTATTTCATGTAGAGCATAACACACACTGTAATCCACATGAAAAAAAAGTCCAGTCCAAGGGCACTGAACCAGGCACTTGGCAAATGGAAGGTAGCACAAGTCTTAATGGCCAGGAGTCTCCAGTATTTTCATTAACATAGTGCGTCTGGCTGGAAAGATGCAGGAAGGTTAATGTTTGCTAACATTTCTGGTCTTCTTTTGATGAAATTTAGACATATTCTGTCCTGCCCTGTGTGGAATCTCTATTTGACTCAGACATCACAGAAAAGGTTAGAGTTGTTTATGAACTGTATATTTAAGCAATAGACTTTACATATGATAGCATTCAGGTAAGTAATCATTTGCACAATATTGTAAAGTGAAGTGAAACTTACTTCTTGATGCTTTTTGAGCAATCGTTTGTGAAGTGTTTGGTGAAATTACTATGCTGCAGAGAATCAGTGAAAAATTACCTATCCGTGAAAAACCTGAACACCTGAGATACAACAGTAATTTTCTATATCTAAAACAATATGATATTGGTACAGAACTTTATGAGCATTGTGTCCATGACAGTGGGCTCTCATTTCTGGCACCAAGCAGCCAGTGAGAAAGATGAACTAATGTTTAAAATACCCAGCCTCCTCTCACCTCTAAAAATTGGTGAAACAAAGTCCCATATCTTGTTCACCACACAGATCCCTGCTTTGATTTGCTTGATAGCCCTATTCATCCCCTGTCTTCAGCAGTGATAATTATGATGATGCTGTGAAATGCCTTGAGACCAGCTGGAAAAAAATGCCACCCCGAGGTGCTGCTAAATAACCCCACCAAAGCCTCCCTGCCTGCATGGGAGAGCCATCCGTGCTGTGCCTGGGTAAGGGGACACTGGGGAGCGAGCTCTGGTTTGCAACTCAGCTAATTAAACATTAATGAAGTCCCTTCAAAAGAGAGAGCTTTGCTTCGCGCTTCTGTACACTTAAATCCAATCTGTAAATGTTTGTTTTCCCCATTTTAGCTTTTTAATTTATTCCTCAATTTTCTAGCCTCCAAAATGATAATAAAATGTACTAGATTTGAAATAGAAGTCTCCAAATAGTATTTTGGCAATCTGTTAGGAGTTGGAATACCTACGGATTACCCTGTAAATCTGAATTATTGACACTCACGAGAGATTATTTCCATTTATTTTGTTTTACTGTGTAATATTTTGCAGCTATGGCTGCAGTGCTGTTATTAACTTGTGATAGTTCTAAACCCTGGTAGGTGATTAGATCATTTACTGTGTAAAATTCAGGCCTCCAAAGTAAGATAGTGCTAATCAGTCAAGCCATAGGAGTCCCAGCTGCTCATCCTCTCCAAAGATTTGACCCCTCCCATATTGGATAAAACTCAACAGAATTTTAGTTTGCAATTGGAAGCAGTTACTAAAATACATTTTTAATTGACTTGCTATAAGAGAGATAAGATACCAAAAAAATTTGCCACAGCACAGGATGATTTTAATTTTTACAAAGAAATTAATGACAGGAAAACAGTCTTTCCAGATACAAAGGTAGTTTACATATTGAAAACATGCTTTCAACCATTTAGAAGGAAAGTATTTTTCTCTGTTGAAATTAATTCCTTTCCATACTGGCATAAGTCATTCATGTATGTTTAAAAATTAGATTGCTCTCTCTGTTAAATGACAGCCAGCATTGACGAAAGATAGTTTTGTAACTTTGCCATTCAGGAGATAGGGTATTGCCACAAAGTCGCTGCTGATCCTCAGGCAAGTCATTCTATTAGATTTCTTGCCTGTAAAGTGAGATAAGTCATCCTGCATAGCTAAGGTAGGATTTTTCTTCTTTTCCCCCCCCCTCTGTTGCCATATCCTTGTGCTTTAGATGGATTTGAATTTATTCACTTAGGAAAAAAAGTAAACCAATGCTTTCTCAAGCAGCACCCGCAGAAATATTTCACAGAATATTCTGGGTTGGAAGGCACCCACAGGGAACACTGAATCCATCTCTTAAGTGAATGGCCCACACAGGGATCAAACCCAAAACCTTGGTGTTATTAGCTCCATGTTCTGGCCAACTGAGCTAGCCCAAACAGACTTAATAAAAAAATCTTGATAATTGTAAAGTCTAGCACCAGTTTCAACGAAGAGGAGAAGAAGAGGACAGTCAGAAACTCAGTCATTCGCTGCAGGTTGTGAAGATTTTTTTTTTTTCTGAGTAGTTGAAGCATGGCTGAGACATGTCTTTCACCAAAGCCTTCCTAAGCCCAGCTGCAGACAGCATTGATGCAGGCAGTACTTCCTATTCAGATAGCTTCTCCCAACTGAGCAGGATTGGTAGTGGCTTAAAGTATGAAGGGTTACGTCTTTACAGAGCTTTATAAATGCAGATTGCTACTATAACAAAATCTACAACAAACACCAGCTTTCTTAGTTAAGTCAGTAACTAAGATGAAAGAGGACCTCAGAATTGCTGGTTCCAAGTCCTTCATTTAATGTACAATAAAAACTCTTTCCCACTCAAAATATTTGATTTGGAAGTATAGAAATGTATTACTCTTGCTGTGTTATGGCTACTGAGGGCTCATCTAATGCATTTTTACTGTCCTAGCCCAATTAATCCAGACATAACTGAAACAAAAGTTACTTAGAGAAGCAGGTAAATGCTATGTAAAACCAGAAGAATTCCATCCAGAACTTCAGTTCCTACTAACCTAAACAAAAATACTGGAGGGAGTGTTCACCTTATTTGCTCAAACTATTGCTTGTAGCTTGCTTCTGATCTTAAGTCAATCGCAGCAGTTAAATCAAATAACAATTAGAAACGCAGTTTAGAGGAGAAGATATTTTAACTTCACACCACTAATACGTTACCAGAACTTCTTTCTTCAAACAGCAAGTATTTGTATTTGCTAGATATGCTTAGAGACTGATGTAAGTGATTTTCTTTATAAGAAAAAAAATAAATAAAATGAATTGCAACAGAAGAGCAACTGACCTTAGAAAAAATACAGGAAGACAGCACAGGAACACTTTCACATAGTTGAAGCAACAAAAAGTTATCTGTGCAAGCATTCTGTCTCCTCTTCAAAATGAAATTCATATGATCAGACATCCATGCAAGTGATCAGACATCCATGCATGCTGTGGTGTGTTCTTTGCACGTCTTCATCAGTCTCATCAGCTGAGCAGCTTATTCAATAAAGATAAAAAAAAAAAAGACAAATGTTCCTTATGGTTCTGATAAGGGTGTTACATTATCTGAATTATCAACATTTGCAGCAACATTGCACCATCTTGAATCTCCTCAGAGTTCAAAAAAACTAGCTGATCCAGGTCTTATTGGCAGGGAGATGGCAAACTTCCAGCAGCTCCCAGGTGCCACGGAGTTCAGCAGCGATTAAAGATGAGCCACCCTTTGTCTCTTCAGCTCTGAGCCAAGACCATGCTGGCTTGTAAAGACCCAGAACAAAGTTAGGAATATAATGCCAGCTTTTGGACAAACATAAAACTGAAGTCCTGGCTACATGTGGTCATTAAAAATTCCTTCAAGCCCTTGGAAGATACAGGGCAATAACTCCTTTATCCTGGGCAGATACCACTCAGGTTCTCTGCCTCATCTGACTGCTGATTTTGCCTCTGTCTTCAGTGAGTGTGGGAGTCTGGTTTAGTGGACAGGGCTGGTGAGTGTGAGCTCTGCCTCTTGCATGGCTTTCATCCTCTGAGTGCCCAGTGGGACAGTGTGCTCTTCAGCTTTCAGGCTTGCCTGAGAATCTTAGCATTGCGAGCATGCAGCTAAAGTTAACATGAGGAAAATGGGTAACCTCGTTTCTTCAGAAGCATTGTCACATAGGAGTTTTGTGAAATATTCTAAACTTTTACATGTAAAACCTGTTTAGCAGTCCATTCAATCACTTCAGGACTCATTATCTCTCACAGATAGTACCCTTAGTTTTTTCCAAAGGTATTTTAGAATATGTGAAGTTAACTATCCTTTTGAGTTCCTGCCCTCTGCAGACTTGACTGAAAATCAAATGGAGTCATAGGATTATCTAGATTGGAAAAGGCCTATGAGATCATTGAGTCTACCCATTAATCCAGCACTGCCAAGTCCAATGTCCGTGTCCCTAAGTGCCACATCTACAGGCCTTTTAAATGCCTTCAGTGATGGTGACTCTACCCTTTCCTGGGCAGCGTCTATCAGTGCCTGTCTACTATTTCAGTGAAGAAAATTTTCCTAATATCCAAACTGAATGTCCCCTACTGCATCTTGAAGCCATTTTCTCTCTTCCTGTCACTGGTTGCCTGGACCCCCACTTGGCTGCAACTCCTTTCAGGTAGTTGTAGAGAGTGATAAGGTTCCCCCTGAGCCTCCGCTTCTCCAGGCTAAACAACCCCAGATGCCTCAGCCACTCCTCACACAACTTGTGCTTCAGACCCTTCACCAGCTCCATTGCCCTTCCCTGGACTTGCTCCAGAACCTCAGTTTTATTTCTTGTAGTGAGAGGTCCAAAACTGAACACAGGATTCAAGGTGTGGCCTCACCAGTGTCAAGTATGGGGGATGATCACTGTCCTAGTCCTGCTGGCCACACTATTTCTGACACAAGCCAGGGTGGTAGAACAGTATATACACTTCACATTGACATGAAAAACTACTCGGGATCCACAGTCATAGATATAAACTACTTTGTATCTCCTGACTGCCAAAGTGGTTAAGTGAATAGTGTTTGTCCAGCTCTGTAGTTACAGAGTGCAAAGTGAAAGGTGTGAATGGCAAATGCTCTGAGACCTCTAAATTATCTAAAGAAGTCTTTTAGAAAGTCTAAGATGGTTATGGTCTCACCAACTGCATTACGACCAACACTGTGCATCCAACTGAAAAATTGGGGTTTGGCAGCTCCCAGTGCAACACAGCTCTAATTTTGTGCTCCTCTGAATTTTGGATAACACAATAAAGCTGACACTGGTTTCCAAATACATATATAGTCCCCATTCAGAGCTCCAGGTCAGTATATTTTAGAGAGAAGAGAGGAAAGTTTTATGGACTGACTGCACTGTTGTAGAAAACATATGTAAAAGAGCAGCTCTTCAAAGCCATAGAAGTATTTCAGACACATGGTGTGATTCTTGTTATTGTCCTGTGCAGGGTCAGAAATTGGATTTCAATGATCCTTCATTGGGTCACGTCTAGCTCATGATATTCTATGATTCTGTGATTCAGAAGTTACAAAAAATATGATGGAGGTCAAGTAGTCAGCAAAATGATTCTCAAATGGCCAAGGGTAAAAATAAAATCTATCACCATGATCTATCTGCACTTCATCATCTAGATACCACCACTGAATTCACAGATTGTTGTGAGAAGGTCCAGGAATAATGTGATAAATTTTAAAAAAAGAACAAAATTTTGAACTGGAATACAAATAATTTTTTCTGAGTTATTTTGAAATTGATAGGGAACAAATTGGTACCTGCATTATTTTCAGTCATATCAATAAAAAGTAATAAATACAAAACCTAAGTGAAATAGAACACTGCTTTCCACAGGTCCTGCCCTTGATCCCTGCAAATACCAGGAGTCACTCTACTTCTCTTCTACATAGTCTCATTAAAAGTCTTTTTAAATTCTATTTCACAGCTTTAGTGTTTTGAAAATGTTGTTACCCTCAGTTCCTTTCAATAAACAAAAACAGAGATCTCTAGAGATCCATTCATTTCATTCTAAGATAGGCATCTAAGACAGGTCAGCAAATGTCTTCTGAAGATGATCCTATTAACTATAAAGGGAGTGTAGACTTAGATATCCAACTTTTAGAAGTCTCTAATTAGACAAGATGATTTTTCACTCATCAAGCTACTTTTAGACAACATATACTCTTTTCCCCATTTATGATATAAAACCTTAACTTTTTAAGTTAGAAAAATACACTATACCCTTGCTCATTTTAAAATACCGCATATAGTAAGATGGGCTTTATTCTTCTGCAACCTAGACAAGCTCAGTCTTTTCCTTTTCTCCCCACTCAAAATGCCAGAATAGTGAAGGGGCATTGCTCTCTCTGTATTTCCAGGTGTGACTCAGAGCAAAAGCATTTGAAAACTCATGAAAAACACTGTACTTTTCACATTTTCAGCTCAGGTTCAGAGAATTCCAGTTCATGTATGATTCAAAGGATCATCTAAATATTAGGATGCCTGTCCAATCTCAAATGAAATTCCAGACGTTTGAGATTCATCTGCCATTGATGATACTGATACCATGAGGAAAACCCCAATTATCCTGCTAGCAATGAAATACTGAGAATGACAGCAGTAAGAATGGCACTTACAGAATTTACAGAGATGCAAAGATATGAGCTACCAGGAAGATGAGCAAGGAATGTGGGAGACATTTCCCATTATTCATACGAGGAGTTATACCCTGCTCCTTGCTGAAAACGTACCCCTCCTATACAGAATGCAGAGAGTCAGACACTGTCCACCCCAAACAATCGCATGTGTCATTTCAAATTGCCCATTGAATGGTGATACCTCACTCATTTCATGCCCCTCACCCTTTTCTCTATATCACTCCTTTGTTGTGACCCTTTCTGTCAGAGATATTAGTTTTAAAGCCAGCATGAGATTAACTCCATAATGCTGCCAAGCTGGACACCAGGATGCACCAAGCCCCCCCGCCCTGAGGGATGACTGCAGCTCCCTGTAGCCTGTTTTCATAACAGCTCACTTCTCTTTCTAACATGACCACAATAAGAAGAGGAGCCACATTGTTTCCAGAAATAAAACAGATTACTTTAATCCTGAACCTACATGCAGTGCCAACATAATAATTCCCTTTTTTAACCACGTGTTTAACCATTTCTAAGGAGACTAAAGTATCTAATCATTTGTGTGCTTGTTATTACTGATAAGGACCAGTCCTCAGCTGTGTTTATTAGGGTTTTGTTTTTTTTCCTCCCAGTTTAAACAAATATATTCAGGGAAAAAAAAAAAAAAAAAAAAGCCAGAATACTGCACAACTACTTGCTAGTATCCTTAAACCAAGTGTATTCAGAGTTTTCTCTCAGTGTGTCCATTGTCTCTCCAGCCAACCATTACTCAAAGGAATGTTCACTTTCTTTCAAGGGACTGTTATTACTACATTTTTTTCCAGGAGCATATCTGTTCTCTTTTCTGATTAGTCAGCTAATTTATGCCTTCTATAAGGAGGCTTTTCCCCATGTTTTTTTCCTGCATGTTTATTCTCTGCACAAGGCATTGATTTTCTTGTGTTTCCACTATCATGGGCAGTTTTGACTTCTTCCCCTCAAGCTACACTGTAGTAAAACAGAGCAAATGCTTCAGTACACTCTCCTTAAAAAAGACTAAGATTTTAAAATGGATGCTATTTACAAATAAAATTCAGCCCTCTTCACTTCATGCCTCTATAAACTAAATTCCTAGTAATTTAAGTCTCCATAAACTGATCATTTACATTCTCTAAGTCCAAATGGATAGGAACTTCCTGATGGTAATTCATCCCCTGCTAAGATGGGTGCTCTAGGCTGGCTACCTCATTCACTAATAAATGCAAAACCTTGATGAACTGGCTTAAACTTGACAGGTAAGGTTTGGCAGGCTCCAGTTGTAGGAGATGAGATTTGCTCTGTGTGTCTGAATACCTTTAAGAACCTCTAGTTGTAAAAAAAAAACAAACCAAACAAAAAAAACTAAAACAGATATTTTCATACAATCTCAAATAATCTTGAAGTGAAATGAGTAGTGCTGGTTCATTTATCACAGTTTAAAATTAAAATCAAGGCAATTACAGAGAAATGAGTTCCCATTACATACTTTTTTGCCATTTCTGTGTCCTTTTGAAAAGATAATTGGTCAGACCGTGGAACAATGAATTAGTAGCTTTGATTGCACATCACCCAACAATAGGCTGTCTATATACTTAAGAAAGATATATTTGTTATGGTGATGCAGTTGCTAAGTACTGCACAAGCTTCCTGTCTTAGCAAGGAGGGAGAAAAGAAGAGTTATTTTATCTCACTCTTAAATCTACTTCTATAAACAAATTTTAACCTTTCTTGAATAAATTTCAAAATGTCAGCTTTCTCAAAGTTTGAACCTGCAAGCATTCTAAAGCAATTTTTCACATAATACATGTAGAGATACCAAAACTAGTGATAAATATCAATTCATGTACGAACACTAACCTGTTGAAGCTTTATAGCAATGGTGAACAAGAAAGTTATCAGTAGATTTGGGAATTAAAACTCCCAATGAATTCTGCAACTTATTCTAAACATAGATAGTATGTTTAGAATGTCTGTTAATTTTGCAGAGTAATATAAACTGGCACAGATGAGAAGTATGTGATGTGAGTTTAGTTATTTTTATTTGTCATATGCATTTGCTGCATGGGGTTTTCTTGATGTCATCCCCCTTCTGCCCCTCATTGTAGACCTAGAGCAGGTGCTGCAAACCTAAAATCAGCCCAAGACAGTAGGATCTCATTTATTCCATGCCTGCCTATAATGTTGTCAAAGCATTTCTTGATCTCCATCCCTGTTGCCTTTTGATACATGTATGCAGGTTTAGAGCTAAGGGAAGGAAAATATCTTTGCAATATGAGAAGGTGGAACTTTTGGACTGTTTGTATAAAGGGATACCTTTAATCTTGAGTTAGCAAGCAAGGAATATACCAGTTTTAGGATACAGAGTGTTCAGAAATTTAACTCCTGTATTTGACAATTGTTGCAGCACAGTATGGAAATACTTGGTCCTTTAGTGAAATAAACTGTGGCTCATCACAGTGACCTGTTTATAAAGTATGACATGAGAAGAAATATTCTGGAAATAATCTGATATATGAGGGGAATCAGCCAGGACTCAACAGGGCAATAGATGCCTCCAGTTTTCTTTCCAAAATGGCTCCAGCCATTTTAATTTGTGGTGAGCTCTTTTTAAAGTTAGTGCTTTATCCCCAGGAATCCTGATTGAGGATGAACCAATCTAAAGATCATGAAGTCTCAGCCCACTGTAACCATGTTTGTTATCCCCAAGTAGCAATTCAGGATTTCTGCTATTCAGAAATAAATGAGCATTTTTATCTGTTTGTGTGCAGAACTTGTGAAGCACACAGAAAAAGTCCCAGGTCACAATATTACTTACTTACTACCGCGAGGGGAGTTTCCTGGCAGCAAAGACGAGCTGTGACATGACATGTTCTTAATATTCCACTCTTCCCATCCTCATTATGTGCCCCGCAGCACTATGGGGGAAGCTCTCTGACCCATTCTGAGAAATAAGAGCAGTTGGGTGCCTCCCTAGAGTGCCTGTACACTAACGCCTGCAGCATGGAGAAAAAAATAGGAAGAATTAGGGCTATGATCTCATTGGGATCACAAAAATGTGTTGGGATTGTTCACACAACTGGAGTGTTGCAAAGGATGGATACAGGCTCTTTGGAAAGGATGGCAAGAAGGGTGAATTATGCTGTTTGTGAGAGAGCATGACAGATGCATGGAGCTCTGTTGTGACATGGGTGATGAAAGACAGCTGAGAGCCTGTGGGTCAGGAGTTGGGGGCAAACCAACAGAGGTGATATTGTGGGTGTCTGCTACAAACTGTGCAGTTGGAAGAAGTGGATGAGTTTTCTTCAGACAACTGGAAAAAGCCTCATGTTCACTGACCCTAGTCCTCATGGGGAACTAGAATCATGGTGGCATCTCCTGGTGTGCATTGCCAACAGGTGATTGAGTAGACAATGATGGAAGGGGCTTTGCTCATGTTGTAATTACAAACAAGGAAGGGCCATTTGGGGATATGAGGCTGGGAACAACCTTGGCTGCAGTGATTATGATGACCAGAGTTCAGAAGCTGGAGAGGAGGACACAAAGCAATAAAAACAAGATTACAAGCCTGGACTATAGCAGAGCAGGCTTTGGCCTTTTGCAGAGCTCTCCTTGGAGGAATGCCATGCAATATGACCTTGGAGATAAGAGGGGTCAAAAGGAGCTGGCTCATTATCAAGGATCACCTTCTCCATCCTCAAGGGTGGTCCACACTAATGAGCAGGAAATCAAGCCTGCATGGATAAACAAATTGCTCCTGACTCAACTCAAGACATAAAAAGAACACATATAGGAGGGGGAAGCAGGCATTTCAATGACACTTAAGAGAACATCAAATAGCAACAGCCTCAGTTTCCAAAAGAAAACCCAGTAGGGGTCAGGGGAAGGAATTTTAGCTAGAGAAAACAGAAAAAACAGTGCAATCTATGCACTTCATGTGGCACTACCTATGGAACTGAATAGGTTTAATTCTAACTTGGGACATACCTGCCAGAGGGTAACTTTTACAGAATAAGAGACTTACCTTCCATTGGGACAAAAAGCGATCTGCGTATTATAGATGATGTCTCATAATTTTCCCCAGTGCCTTTATATGGATATTGAAAAGAAAGAGTGATTGATGTAGAACTGGAGGGTCTTCATATCTTCATATCTTTGGCAAGTAAGACAAAGGCCATCAGTCCTCTGATTGCATTTTGTACAGTGAATATTTTCCAGCTCAGTGCTTAACCATTAACTTCCTCAAGGTAAAATAACTACTCAGTGGAGTGAATATATTGAACATTGTAGAAAGACATAGGAACCTTTAAATAGGCAGGAGAAGGTCATCCATCACTACAACCAATGGTGTGTCTATTCTAAATTCTGGACTGAAATTCAACTGGAAGGAGTCCATAAGCCAGGTGGTGAATAAGTCAGCTGTGCACAAACACAAATCAAAAGTGGTGGGAGTGCAGAGGGGAAGGAATAATGGTGAATAGCATCTAAAAAGTTTTTAACATTTGCATTACTAAGTCTGCATTCTCAAAGTGCTCATTTTTTTCAAAGTTTTTTTTGTTTGTTTGTTTTTTTGTTTTTGTTTGTTTTTGTTTTTTTGTGTTTTTTTGTTTGGTTTGTTTGTTTGTTTGTTTGTTTTTTGTTGGGTTTTTTGTTTGTTTGTTTGTTTTTTGTTTTTTTCCCCATATAGAATGTAATGTCTACTACTGCATTGATGCCTGGGGGCAGAAAATTATGGAGAGAATCTAGTGCTCAAAATAAAAAAAAAAAACAACATATCTTCATTTTGCAAAGTTTCTGACTAGACACAGTGAAAAATAGCAAATATATTCAATAAAAAATACATATACTTTAGCACTTCCTTGATCTGTAAGGAAAATTTATGGGCTCCAGTTTAAAAGATGGTGTAGAAGACTTTCTTGGACTATAAAAAGAGGATTTTTATATATTTGGTGAAGACATAACCACTTCTGTTCCATATAAATATATATACCTATATATATACAAATGCACACAAAGATGTATGAAGGTCATACAGTTAGCAGGAATCAATGCACCACGAAGACATAAAGTTGTGCCCTAATTGGTTTTTGGCTGTGCTGGCTAAAAAAACAGGAGTGATAATATTAGCCAGATTATTCAAAACATGTAATAAAAATAATACTAAAGAAAGGTCAAAACTTTGCAAAAGCAACATTACAAAGCTCTTGGAAAGAGTTCTGGGACTTTCAAGGCCTCAAATGACTCATGGGGATTATCAAGAGGGATCAGTCTTATCCGTATTTGAGTATGTCAAATGAGTAAACTAGCTTTGCTATCTATATTCACAGTATATTTTTTAAAGTCAAGTAGAATCAGAAAAAGTTAGGGGATCACAGAAACATACCCTCCAAGTCAGTCTTAAGAGTTTCCAGACTTCAAAACTGTTACCTGCAACAACATTCACCATACTGCAAATCACAGTTCCCTCTGCTGTATTCCTTACTTTCTTACTTATTGTGGACAGAAGTAGTAGATAAATTTCTTTCCTAGACATAGACACGTAGACTTTCTGAAACTAATAAATTGATGTCTGCAGTATGCATCTAATGTGCTCAATGCTCTTATGATTTTTTTCTCAGCAGCAAATTCACATAAAGTCTCACATCTTTAATCCACTGGGATTCATTGCACACTACTATTAGATTATTAAATCTATAGAGATTAACGTGTGATACAGATCAATTCCAGAATTTACCAAATGATAAACAACGAAGGCACTAATTGGAATTGCAGGAATAGCTGCTGTGCTGTCTTTACACTAACATTAATCCAAAACCTTGTTCAATAACACAACCTTAGAATAATATAAAACAATTGTGTAGTCAGTGTGTTCTTATCCCTGTCACAGCAGATTTATTACAATCCTCCTTTAGGTGGCATTTGTTTGAATTATTTGACAGTAAATATGAAGAGGGATAAAGGGGTGAAAGTATTCATAGAGTATTTTCTTGCAATATTACTCACAATATTTCCTAAGATATCTATCTTTCTCTGGTGAATTTAAAATTTCACTTTGTATTTTAGTTTAATTAATTTATAGGAGGATCTTTACTATATTATAATATAGTAAAAATTCTCACAGTGTTACAACACTAAACTTAATTCTAAGGAGTATTATATTTTTAGTGTTTATAATCACATTGGTCTAAAACAAATCTGCAATGAAACATCTGTCTAATCATGGTCTTATAGTTACAGTGAGAAAAATAAAAATAATCCAAATGATTCCAACTGCTTTTCTAACAAACTATCCTATAATTTGAAAAAAAATAATGGAACTATGCATAAAGCTAGTTTTAATGGAATTTCTGAAATTTTGTTCTTACTAAGGCTGTTGACAATCGAAAACAACTCCTGAAAATGTGCACTGTTCAGTAAATGTGTATTTTATTCACAAAAGGATGGTGTGAAGAATATCAGCCATGGAAAACAACAGTCAGAGTCTACAGAGATCTTATTACAATGTCAAAACAAATCATCTTTCATGTAAATTATGCTAGCACCAAAATATAAATTATGAGCATAGGCGTAAATGGAGAACTCTTAGTCAACTAATACAGAATATGGATTTCTTTTTCTCTGTTGTAGCAGCATATTGCTTTAATAAAGGCTATTTCTATCTTTAAATCTGCATGCAATTACTAGTCCACTGCTTCTGGAACAAATAAGTGGCAGAAGATTACCTGTGGTGTTTGAAATTCAGACTGGGTATTTCAGGAGGCAGACTGACTTGGATCCTTCATCTCAAAAGTCTTCTATTTATTCTTGCAAGTTGCAGAACAATTCAAAGCAATCAGGAAGATATAAAAGGAGTGAAATCTCATTTTCCTGAGAACTTTTACTGTTCTTATTGCAGTATATTAGCCCAGAGTTTTCAGTCTGGTGTGTTTGGAAGTCAAGATGTAAACTGGAAGGTTTACTTGTAGATGCCAAGGATGTCTGCACAGGGCCATAGCAGCATATGTTCCCACTGGTGAACCCTGTAAACTCCAGACAAGCAACTAATGCATACAAACTCATAAAAGCTGAAGACTAAATTACTGAAGTCCCCAAATCAGTTATAGAATAATAGCACGTCTTCTCTTTTTTAAAAAACCTTGTGGCCCACTTTTACCCTTTCCATAGTGTTGAGATAAGCCTTATACTAAAAATCCTTAGCATCTCAAAGTTACTGTAATTAATTAAAAAAAAATAAAAATCTGTTTCTTATTGCTTCCTCAAACTGCTGAATTTCTGTTCACCTCAGTGCCTAAAATTTCTGACTGTCAGATTCCAAACCCTTTGTAGTGATTACTTATGACTTCATATGAACAACTGAAAACTAGAAACAGACATTGTCTCTCAAATAGGGTGTCACATTGTATAAAATGTTTGTGTCTAGTTCTGGAAAATCGTAAGCTATAAGGCCATATGCCTGCATTGCCCTGATAGAGAGATGAAATATTTTTTATATTTTGGAGGCTTTAAACTTGTGTGAATACTATTTTCTCTGTCATTCCAAGGACTCTGCTTTGTAACTAGGCAACCATGTTATAGAGAACAGCATTATAGCATAAGTTTTTTAATCCTCTAAAAATGATATAGTTATTTCTTCACATTGTTCTCTAAATTTCTCTAAAATACTGCATAGACAAACAAATCACAGGTTTGTGCCTTTGGACTACTGTCTTTAATCCTCATCAGCAATTATCAGTCATTCCTTTTCCCACTTTGTGGGAGTAGATCCAAACCAAAAATATGATCAGTTGTTCCTCTGTCCCAAGGATTCTCTTGTGCAGGACACTGGGGATCTCGGCTTGGTCATTACTCCCTTTCCCCTACAAGATCATGGCTGTTTTAAGCTGTCTTAGCATCACTGGGCACAACAATTCTTAACTGGGTAATTTCTCATCTAAACAGTTTTAAGATCTTTGAGTTTTCCAACTGAGTGGGACAAAATTGGAATTTCAGTGAGAATTTCTGTACCATATTTATTGCAGAAGATAAAGATACTGGCAGGCTTCTAATAATAGAATTTGTATCTGTTCCTCTACTTTGTGAATTTCATTATCAAGCAGTCAAACGAAAAATGCAGAGGATTAGTCAGTAGCAGAAGACAGCAGAGCTTTGCAGATGATGTACCCACTGGGCAGTGCAGATTGGAATGAACCTGGGTGTATGGAATTAACAAGGTATGAATGCAATATTAAAGTTACCTCTGGCTTTGTTATCTCTTCCTTGTCTTGGATGATTATAAGTCTCTCAAAGCTAATACTCTTGTTTAGTGCCCAGAAGCCTCCACTGGGAAGTACAGCTGCCCACTTATTTTGGTGGATGTGTTTGGAATGAGTATGACCTCAGCTTTGCACTGTGCACCCTTATCACAGAATCACAGATTCAACTAGGTTGGAAAAGACCTCTGAGGTCATTGAGTCCAACCTTTGACCTAACAGCACCTTGAGTACTTGGCCATGGCACTAAGTGCCACATTCAATCTCTTCTTAAATAGCTCCAGGGATGGTGAATCCACCACCTCCTTGGACAGCCCATTCCAATGTCTGATCACCCTCTGTAAAGAATGTCTTTCTAATGTCTAGCCTAAACCTCCCTAGCACAGCTTAAGACTGTGTCATCTTGTCCTATTGTTATTTACCTGGGAGAAGAGACCAACCCCCACCTCACTACAACCTCCTTTCAGGTAGTTGTAGAGAACAGTAAGGTCTCCCCTGACCCTCCTCCTCTCCAGGCTAAACCACCCCAGCTCCCTCAGCCAATCCTCATAGAACTTGTGCTCCAGTCCCTTCACCAGCATCATTGCCCTTCTTTGGATATGCCCCAGCACCTCAATATCCTTCCTAAATTGAGGGGCCCAGAACTGGACGCAGCACTTGAGGTGCAGACTCACCAGTGCTGAGTACAGGGGAAGAATCACTTCCCGGGTCCTGCTGGCCACACTATTCCTGAAACATGCCAGGATGACTTTGGTCTTCTTGGCCACCTGGGCACACTGTTGGCTCATATTCAGTTTCCTGTCAATCAATACTATCAGGTCCCTTTCTGCCTGGCCACTCTCCAGCCTCTCTGCCCCAACCTGCTCCATGGGGTTGTTGTGGCCAAAGAGCAGGACCCTGCACTTGGTCTTGTTGAGCCTCATCCTGCTGCATTTGGTCCATCCATCCAGCCTGTCCATGTCCCTCTGCAGGCCCTCCTACCCTTCAGTAGATCAACACTCCCCTCCAACTGCACATTTGCTAGTGGTGGACTAAATCTCCTCATCCAGGTCATGAATAAAGATATTATACAGTCTGTCCCTAAATTAAATTTGAAGTGTTATTTTTGATGTAAAAAATAAGTTACTGATCAAACCCTGGTGACATGACTCTTAATTACAAGAGAATCAAGATTATACAGAATTGCAATGAAATGCAATACACATTTTGCATTGGATATTGAGCCTTGTGCTTCAGGGTTTACAAACAACTTTGGGTGTATGGGTGAGATTGGCACATATGTTTTTGTGTGTGTGCATAGACTATTTCCCATTTGCTGTAATGGGGTTCCTTTGAGATGCAACATTGGAACTGCTACAGAGAGGATACTGGATCTGGAGTCTAATCCAGCACACCAATTGCTGGTTGCCCACACTCCCCCAATTCCTCTGCTTATAAAGCAGAGGTATTAGCGGTGCTATTACGTGAGTCTTCACACGCACACACACCCTGCCCTTCCCTCCCACCCCAATAAGATCAGTGTAATGTGGTGATGAAATTTCTAGCAGCTGCTTTAGATTAATCCCTGATAAGCTTCTCCCACTGTTTCTGTGAAGGAACTTTCTCATTTGTAGCACTGGCAAAATATTAGTTTGCATAAAAGTATTGACTAACTGCTTTAACCAACACACAGTAATAATATTATGAAGTAATGAAAGGACAGTTGTCCAATAAGCCAGTTTATTGTAGAAAGGAGACAGATGAGTACACAGAAACTTGTCTTAAATGCATAAGGTGGATGTAGTTGGGTTCATAACAGAAATTTAGGCAATATGTTATTTGGTTCTTTACAATTTGCATATGCATTTAGAAAACTGGCTGGAAAATATTAGAAAAGTAACCCACTATTTCCTAAAAACTGATGGCAATAAGACCAACACTTCTTTATCTTGAAAGCTTTCTGAGAATTATCCTATATCTGTAAAGTTGGTTAAAATATACATTTTCATGGATTACTGTATCCAAGGTTGCCAAATCACTTTTTTATTTTTCAATCTCACAACGCTTTGTGATTTTTTTCCCTTTTAACCGTTACTTCTCGGTAAATGATATTGCCTAAAAACTCTGATATCACTAAATGCAAGTTTCCAGCCCTTAGGTTTGCAGATGAAATCTTGAAAGCATTAACAAAGAATTTTCTAAAGATCTAGAGACCAGAAAGGGAACAAATTACAACCTTTTAAAAGCTTGTTTTAAAGTCAGTCTCATGATGTTTCAGGCTCTGATCCTTCATTTCTGAATTTTTGAGCTGATGCTACTGCACACTACTAGACACAAGGAATCTGTGTTAATCACTTGTGTCTAGGTTTTCGTTACTGTAAGTTTTTATTCGCACACATTTCTTAGTTGATTTTGCTAGATATTTTATCTGAATCAGACCATGGGATCTTAAATTCTTCAGGTCAGAGATTTTAGCAGTCTCTGCAGTCTTTTTTCCACATAGTCCGACCCTGCTGCAAAAGTTACAATGTAAGCAATAGCCTTAATAAACTATGCCAAGCTTGCAAGGAGCTCTTTCATCTTTCGTGTTTCCATGTAAAATTGTATCTCAATTTTTAAAAAGGCAAGAGGCTTTGATTTGAGTTCAGTGACAAATAATTCTGGTTTGCCCAAATATGTCTAGCCTTCAAATGTCTGCAGTCTTATTACTACTGTGCACTTCATCTCCTTTGCAAATGGGGTTGCAAGTGTAATAATGTTAAAATGAAGGAAAAGTAACGAAAAATGTATCAATCCATAGAAGATTTGATGCAAATGGATACAAGGCTTACAAAGGTGTAACAGGAAGCCAGGAGCCAGATAAGAGTGCAATCTTGAGCAAGTATCAAAAGATTAGGAATCTCTTTTGGTAGGATAAACTGTCTGAAACTATGGTGAGGAATGAGGATAAAATTGCAAATGATGGTGTGTACAAATGGTAGAGTGGGGACTCAAAGGCACGAGGGCCTGTATTTGGTATAACAGTACTTCTCTTAACACAGCTTACAAGACTTCTGTTATTGTTTATTCCAATGAATGGTGCAAGCTTACCTTAACATAGAACTACCTGAAACACCCAGCTTTGGAACACAAGCAATGTTGTAGAGAAAACCCACCCCTATACCCTCCCACTACCTACAAAAAGCCCCAAAACACAACCCAAACAACCAAACAGACACTCTATGGATAACCAAATTGTCCTCAGAAAACGCTTGCAGTCAGTCTCCACTGACTTGATAGGGACCTGGAGAGAACTACAGTTGTAAGGTGACTTTCAGGTAAACAGAGTTTGTTCCTCTCCAATAGGGGCAAACATCTTAAGCAGGAAGCGGATATGGGTAGTCATGACCTCTACAGTGTGATTTTAATTCATCTTCCTACTTCAATGGCTTTTTGACAATTTGGCCATTCATCCGGCAGAGACATAAGAGAAATGGGCCCTGGAAGATTGCCAGCATTACAGAGTTGGTCTGATGGATAACCAGAATAATTATTCAAGTGGATAATCTGATACAACTAAATATGTACTTTTCATTTCATATGTTTCAAAACCTCCTATTTTCTGACATGGTTTCAAATTATGCTAAGCTAAACGAGTCCTGAGGAAGTGTAAAACCAGATGTCGTACATCTTTCTCTTAGATGTATTTCTTTAGGCAATCTTAAATTATGACACTGGGTTCTTAACGAATGGGGTAGACTTGGCTTGGAATTTCACAGGCCTCTGATTTATTTCCCTCAAGAGTATGTTACGCTCTTTCTAAGAGGGACTTCTTGAAGGAAGGGGAGATTGTTCCTTCCCTTAGGGGTATTGAGTGTCCTTAAAAAGAGAAGGCTCAGGAGTCTGTAGGATGGACTGAATGAGTAAGTTATAGAAAGGGGGCTGGACATCATGAATGGTTTGGTTTGCAAGACAACAGCAAAGATAACAGAGCATCGCAGAAGGTTTTGGGAGTGAAGGGAGGAATTTGATGAGGACTAGAACAGAAAAAGAAGAAATTGCTGTCAATCAGAAACTTGTTATCTGCAATCATGGACCACCTTTGAAAACACACTAGACTTGTAAGAACTCCTGTAATTTCTCTTTATGTCTTTCTTTGTCTCTGCTTTAAGAAGCGAAGTTTTTCGGGTTTAGTTTTCATTTAGACAAAACTTTTATTTCTGAGCCTAATGCAGACATGCACTAAGCTTTGAAAGAATCATCCAGGGAAAGAAAATGCTATTTGCATATTTCAAACATGTAGTTGTACTAATCTCAGCAGAGAAACACAAAAAGCCTTTAATATGACATTTTTATCATCTTGAAACCCCTCTTAAGGTACTCACTGGATTGATTTAAATCTACAGTCACAAAGGTGTTTCAGGGAAAATAAACCATGCAGCTCCTTTCCCCATACCTTCCTTTACTGCTCTCCTGCAAGTAAAAAGCAAAACCTCATTTAGCTCTGTGCTCCTTACTGCATGAAGCAGCAAGCTTCACTGATACTTATTCTAACTGCTAAGCTTCAAAATACTTCTGAACCTCAGCCATTTTATGAGGCCAGCAGTGGTTTGAAAATATCAATGCCTGTCATTTACATAGAACAAGTCCTGATTTCTTGGACTTGACTAAGAATCCATTCAACTGTAACTACAGAAACCAAAGAGATATGTCAGGCAGCAGGAACTTGTGTAATGATGTATGATCATTTTCCCACCAGCTTTGTGGAAATTGTGCTAGGTTTCTTTTTTTTGCAAGAGCTAGGTAAGTATGTCACTGATCTTTCATGAAACAGAATCACTTTTAACTCCTTTATTATTGTATTTGGATGTAAAATGCTTATCTGTAGATCTGGGTACACATTATAAAATTTAGCTCAGAATTAGGCAACAATTCCTGTGACAACCCCCACATGGAACCAAAATAGCTGCTCTGAAAAGGAGTGATATGAGGCACATGATTAAATGTCAGTGAATTCTAAAGACTTTCTACTAGGGAGCACAAAGAAAGTGATATTGCATTGTGCTCTAAAATGTCTCTACCCTGTAAGCTGATCTGCACAGACTGATGGTCCTTATGCTGTGCATTGGCTCTTTGACTCTCTTTAGACTCCAGAAGGTGTCCATTTGTGTGATCAAGGTGCACTGTCTAGGCAGAAAGAGCCTGCTAGGGAATGCTCTGCAGCTGACCTCCTTGCTTTCAACTTAAGGATGGATGTAACACGGTGCGAAGCGTAAGGCAGGTCTGGGATAATGAAGACAATGCAGGTCATAAATTTCCTGCAGACTAGATGTGGTAGCCAAAGAAGAGAGTACAGATGTGAAGCACTTTTGCCAATGTTTCTTAATGATCTGGGCAAGCAGATTTCTGGTGGCAGAAAACATGACATAAGAGCCTTCATGAGGAGATTACTCAGGTATTCCATACTTGCTGATGGATATTGGAAGGCTAGTTTTCTATTCCCTCCTAACTGAAAGCATTAGGCTTGTACAAGTAAAGTATAAATATATAGTTTCCTAATTGTACTCTATTTACAGAATACATTTAATGAACAGCAGTGCATTTCTAAAAAATTTGCACACTTTCCTAAGAAAATTCTGCAAACTTTATGGCATGTTATCATTCCTTTCAACTTTGCAGTCCCCACTGGTCTTTCCATATCCCATATTCCCATAATAGTTATTCTCCAGTGTTTATTGTTAAGCCACATTAGGGACTCACTACAGACCCTGAGCCTGAACAAAAGCAACATCCTTAATGATTCTCACCAGTGGTCCCTTGAATAAACACAAGTGTCTTGAGCATGCAGGACTCCTTATCATGTTACTCAGTATGCTGAGCAAGTAACTACATTCCTGTACTTTAGACTACAGACAGATTTGCAGTCTTCTCTTCTACTTGGAAAAAACTGCATTCTTAATGCAAGCCACATGATATACTTGCCTGTACACACCTTGAAAACACAATTACACTGAGAACAACCCCTGATGGACACAGACTGGTGGTTCTGTTGGTGTTATGGTCAGGAATAGCAGCTGCAGTGTGCTATAACCTTAGCTAAAAGTAATTGCCTCCTGCCTTAGACCACACATAGAATTCATGAACCTAGATGTATTAAACCTGTAATTAAGATCAAAAGAACACATTTTAGTGCATAAAATATGGGGTGTGTGATCTTTCAAAGTATAGGCTGGAAATGTCAAGACTACGTGCTGAAGTTTGGCTCTTCAGATAGTCAAGCAAGTTTGTATAAGCTGCTTGGTTTTTAGAAGTAACTAACAATCTCTTTTTTTATTTGTGGCTGTATAGTATTATTGACAAGTAGGCCACCTATCTGCAAGTGCTCAATATGGACTGAGAAAACTAGGGTTTTGGCACCCAGATACAAATGCAGCGTGAAGCTTCTAGTCATTCTAAAAATCTGCCTTTTTTTTTTTTTTTTCCCCTCCCCTGATTGTAAGCTTTTCTTCTCTTATGAAACTGCTTAAGTGTTTCTTAAGTTTCACAATAACAATTCTGACAGGCAAACAGAACAAGTATTTTGTGTTCACAGAGAGACAAGTTGGCAAATTTTTAATTCATAACTAATATCATATTCTGGTACACCATCAGCATCACAAATAATAGTAATGAAGATTTTAAACTTCAGACTACAAACAAAAATAAAGGCTTCCCACCCCAATATGTTTCTACTATAACAATCTTGTCCTTGGTTTGTTTCAATGATGTCTTAATGAAAAAATTGAATATGTCTCTGATTTTTAAAATTCACCACATATTTGATCATTTTAATGACAGCTGAAGAACACAGATAATATTGGAGAGACTTCAGTGGTAGCTTTTTTTTGTTTTGTTTTGTTTTATTTTTTAATCTTTTATTCATTTAAAAATACATACTTTGATCATTTTCTCTAAAGTTGCCACAAAAATTTCAGTCTGCAGTTTGGGTTAAAGCATGAAAAAAAACCCTGATGGAAGAATTCAGATTTTCCTTGAGAAAGGATGGATCAGGTTTTCCTTTTCTACAATTTTGTCTTTATTGTGAATACATTTTAAGAATGCTTATTTGCACACTAACATTTCATATTTATTTTTTCTGATTTGTCATTAAATATTTTCTTATGATTTTTGAAATAATGTTTATTCAAGTAACACTTCAACACATGCTTTACTCTGTGATTGTTTCAAGTTATATTTCAGACTGAGGCCATGAATAGGGCTGATTATAAGCACGTCTTCAAGATTTTCTTGAATTGGGTTTTTTGTCACTAAGAGAACCACTCTGCTCGTTCCATATTCTGATGTGAATATTTCATACATATCCATTCAAGAAAAGTGAATCCTTTTTAATAAAGATAATTTTATTTCAAAATAACTAATGCATTAGTACTCCCTTATTCATTGAAGCAGAAAATGTTACTATCTCTATGTTGCCGAAGGTCCTCTTACTTACCTTGATCTCATCTGTGTACTGCAACATAGGAAAACATTCTATTTAATGTAGGGGTTTTTTCCTAATGCTACAGGTTCAGTATGCTGTAAGCTCATATTAGCAAGCAGGAGCTTTTGTTAACTGTCTTTATAACAGATCTGCTTGTATAGGTTTGAGTACGTATGTCTGGTTTCAGCAGAATTGTTGCATCAGTCTTAATATCCTTGCTTATTTTGTCCTATACAATCCAGTATCCTTTCAGCTTCCAGATTTGTTTCTTAACTGGCAAGAAAGAAAATCTTGTCTGCTATTTAAATTTTCAACCATCTTATATTTAATTTTGCATTTCTATGTGACACACCATGCCTACCACACTAAATTATTCAGTAAAATTGAAAACATTCAGGGCTTAACAGTCTGCATGGGTCAATTAAAAATGTGCCTGATAAAACTCTATTTGATACAGGTGTCAAAAGTGGCATGCAGAACTTGGTGAATATATTCAAGGCAACCAGAGGGACTCCTTGATAATGCTGTAAATGTAGACATACAGAAATTCTGTAATGGTTACAATGTTTTTATATGCAATTGTATAAGGTTAGTAAGCACCAGAACAAAGAAATGCATTCTATAATGTCTGTTTCAAAGATTCAAGGCTAAAAATTAAAAAGTAACAGTTTAAAATACAAGAACCCCATAGGACTTACTACATGACACAGTCATAAGCAATTATCTTTAGAAATAACATTCAGTAAGTAGCAGATCACAATAACAAAATATCTTCCTTCGAAACTTTGCATCACCAGATATGTATTAACACCTCATTACTCAATGGATTTTATTATCACATTCATCTAAACATTGTTGCCATTTGAATATGAGTAATATCATGAAGCACTGCAGAAAAAGTTTGGAATCTTCAGCTGTTATCTAAAAAAATCATTGCAACTTGATGAATTTTAAACAATTTTGAAGATGGGATACAGCACTTTAAAGAATGATTTTATGATTCCAAACCATAGGAAAACTCCATTTGACTAGCCTTAAAAAAACCCCATAGCAATAAATATGTTTATGTGAGAGAAAAACTTGTGACTCTTCCAGAAGTATTTCAATGAAAACTAGCCAGTTCTAAGGGTTTCATATTATATATTTGGTTTAGAATTCTACCTGTCTTCATTTAAATTATCTTGGATCAAATTCTATGTAACTTAGAAGTACCAAAATATGTTGTTTAGCTGCCAGGCTAAAATTTTGTGCTGTGTGGTATCAAGGAAAGCCCAAAGCATATTCTTGTAGTGATTATTTAGTGCCTCAGAAGGAAAAATGAAATGCCTAAAACCCAGGAACACAAAAATAAATGTTTATTCATGACAGTTGTAAAGATATTTACATTCCATTTCATAGCAGTTTTTCTAGGACCAAAACAATATGGTCATAAAAAAAAGTCTTTCAGTGACTTAGTTAGTTTTAAAGTTTAAATAGCATAACACTTCTGTTCACATTACATATGCCCGCCATTTCTTTTAGAACAGACAGCATTATAAAATGAGACACAGAATCCCTTCTCTAGAAATGCTTATGAAACTGCCATATTATATGAAATAAAGGCTTTTATTAGCCCAGAGTCTAAACAAGGTTATCTATGATTACACAAAGCATTAGTATTAAGTGTTCTAATTGATTAGTTTGGAGTAATAAATGATAATAGTATCTGGTAACAGAGCATTCTCAAAAAGCTGTATTTACTATGCTACTTCAAGGAAAAAGCCAGCCAAGAATTCATCCAGGAATTGATGTCAGATTCCTGCTTTGAGATTAAGAACTTCATGTTCAATTTTTGTTTGTTACTGAGATACTGAATACATGTTGGTTTGCTGTCTTTGGCTGTCTGTTCTCGTTCAGTGTTTACAATGCACCTTTGTCACCTTCAGATGGATTTTATTTCAACTGACTTTAGTCACCTGGAGGACTAGTCCTCTAGTCAAAGGTAGGTCTCCAGGCTTCCTCCCACTGCAGTTAACAGAGAAAATTGAGCACCTGCAAAAAGGCAATTTATATCACTTTTTCTAGAAAGAGATGATTTGGAGTCTCAGGTTCCTGCTCCACAGGGGGAGGGTATGACTAGCTGAGGCTGGAGCCCTAACTTTTGGTAGTTAGTGAGAAGAATCCCACTGTAGTAACCAAAAGGTATACATGTAAATGCAAGAGTTCAGTAATGACACTCTGCAGTTGATGTTCCTGCAAATGAAGACATAATACCAAAATATGATTTCAATGTACAGATGATGGCTCCAAAGCCCATCCAAACTACCTATATCGGCATTCACTCTCGAAACAGACTAGTGACCACCACTCTGCAAATTTCAATCTTTTCCTATGACTGACATAGTTTTGCATGCAGTTGCTGTGACACCAGAAGCCAAAGAACCATGAACTAAAGCTCACTCTCATACCCTAGTCTCATTCCTCATGTGTGATTCCCACATTGCACAGTTCCAAAACGTTACCAGTATTTAGCTCAGTTGGAAGAAGAACATTTGTCCAGGCTCTCAGTTCATGTATTCACATTTGGGAGGAAGATTCCTATGATAGTTCTATTAATGGACTGCCAGGATGTTGGCTAGTCCAAGAGTTTCTCCGTAGGCATTCTGGAAAATTTGCAAGGCTGAGATAGCTTCTGCAAAGGGATACAAAAATATAACAGTAGCTATAAACACAGCAACAATCCATCTATCTGCAAAGGAAAACCAAAGAAAGAGATTACTTCAGCTTCATTTCAAATTTTAATGACATTCCAGAAAGCCCTGTCATTTTGGGTACACACCCTGTGTTTACCGTACTGATGTTTATAAAAAACAATCTTTTTTACCTCCTAGTCTTGGCTCTGCTAGGTTAAGCTTTTTGCTCTCATACGACTGACTCTTCATTACCTTTAGCACTCCTGAACCTGCTCCCATTTTTCTCAAATGAACTTTTTTAATAAGCCAAGTATGGCATTTCTGATCAGATCTTACACTTTCTGCATTCCTACATATCCCTCCTGGAAATACCTCAGTCAGTATATCCTAGGATCAAATTTATCTTTCCACTGAAAGACCCTGAAACCACAGACATTTCTGCGACCCCTTAGAACTTCATTTCTCTGGCCCTCACCACCATGCTGTAAGGCACATTTATATGAGAAGCCTTGGAGCATGAAGTGCTCAAGATGAGAACCTTGTTTGATAGAGAACGTAAGTGCTTAATTTTTTATATATGGTGTATCATTTCATCAGCTTCAGTTAGTTTTGTAGGATCTTGGCCTATCTCCCCAGTCTATAAATAAATAATGACAGATTTATAAATAAATCAGTTTCTAACCAGCTGAAACTGTTATCTTTGTAGCTTTTACCAATCAATAGAGCAGTGTGAATGACAGGGACAGGTTCGGCAGTTTTAAAAAATAATCCGATATAACGAAAAATAAGTATCATTACATGTAAGTACCATACAAATATTTTTATGCACTTGCTCAAAATATTTCATATGGCATTTCAGAATATGCCCAAGTCATTTACATTCATGGTAGGCCAACAAGTGCTTTTTAACTGGCAGTTCAATGTTCTCCCAGTATAAATAGATAATCAATCATTCTTTGTTATTGTTTCAGAGAATAGTCTGAAACCCAATTCACAGTGAGTGTTTGTACTCACTGTTCCTTTTGTTCTCTTATCAATACAAGTTTTAATATTAAAAAAGTGCATTGTTTTCATCTGGCTGCTGGAGTCTACATGTTGGGCTCTGCTGTAATTTATGAAGTCCTTGCTTGGTGGGAGAGTGCAAATGCAAGCCTGCAGAAGGGACTGAAACTCTGTGAAGGCAGAAAGCAAAGAGCATTTCAATCTACTCAGAGAATCAATATAAATAAAAACACTGAAGTGGAGAAAAGTCCACACCCATGCTGAGAATTACTGTATCAAAGTGTAGAGCTTGTGTGAAGAAGAATTTGAATTTCACCCTCCTTCCTGTTCTGCTCAGTCACAGGAAGATTACAGAGAGCTGAACTCCAGTGCCTCATTTAAAGCCTTATGCAGGGCAGAAGTGTAAGGCAGTGTGTCTGTACTGTTCTCATGTCAGGACACATGGCATGCAATTTTTCTGTAAGATGTGATATGAAGAACCCTTGGTTTTAGATACGTTGTTGCGAACCGGCCTTGTCGTATTCCTATCACAGCGAGGACTCCATTCCTCCTTTCTTTTCTGCCAGAGTGAGAGGTCACAGGATGGTGATAGCCGCCAGGCAGCCCATTTCAGCCCCGGTGCCTGTTCTCGGTCCACCACTGACGGGCACCCAGTGCGAGGGCTGAAGGCCAAAGGGCCGTTCGCCGCGCTCCTGGAAGGCGTGGAGCGGTGTGAGCGCCTAGGGGCAGAGGCTCCCTGCTTCCCCAAGTTTTTGCTTTCCAAGGCCCACGATGCTGCCCCTCGACTGGGGAGGAGCCGCCACCTACTCACCAGGATAGTCCTTCCCCTTTCGCTCAGCGTGCCTGTCCCTATCCCCGCCCCAGGGGGTCCCAGCCGTGCCCCTAGCACCCCTCGCCCCTGCCCTCCTTCCCCACCGCAGCGGCTCCGGGAGGCCCTGCGGGGAGCCCTGGGCTCGACACGGCAGCCGCAGCGCCGCCTCGGGCTGGTGCCGGCGAGAGGCGCATCTCCGGGCCGCCCCCTCGGCCCTCCGCTCCCGCACCGCAGGGGAGACACTGCCGGCGAGGGGAGAAACTCGCCCTGTACACCCTGCGCCTGCCTCAGCATCCCCCCGCCGCCTCCCTCCTCTCGGGGTACTGCAAAGAGGCGGCGGGGCGCTGCCGCTTCCCCCTTAGCCTCTCCCGGTGCGCCGCGCGGGCTGCGGGCAGCGCTCCTGCCGGGCAGCGCCGGCGCCCGCTCCGCTCCCGGAGTTACCCCGGGAGAGCGCTCGGCAGGCGGGGGGGGGGGGGGGGGGCCCGGGGGGGGGGGGGTGGGGGCNGCGGGGCGGGGGCCCGGAGGGGGAGGGCTGCGCGCAGATGAGCGCGGGTCCTGCGAGATGCTGCACGCCCAGCTCCCCGCCGGAGGGGGGTAGTAGCCGCTGTCTCCGCCGGCTCCTGCTTTTTTGCAAGGGCTGTTCCTGCCGCTGGACGCAACCTTCTCCCGACATGGAGCTGCTGCCACCGCCGCCGCCTCTGCTGCTGCTGGAGTGAGCGAGTGTGACGGGCAGAGCTAGCCGGCCGCATGGATGGATGTGTTTAGCTTTGTGAAGATTGGGAAGCTCTCCGGGTAGGTGTTTGCAGCCGCTGCTACTGCTCCGCGAACCGCGGGCGTCCCGCGGCTGCGGGCGCTGCCCCTGCCCGGCGGGGGCGGGGAGGGGTCGGGGGCTGCCCGGCGTGGGGAGCACCAGCGCCGCTCCCAACTTGCCTGGCAGCGGGGCTCGGGGTGGGGTGCGGGGCACTCGCTGCCCATGGCACCTGCTCGGGCCGCGCCGATGTCGCTGCGCGGGATGGGTCGTCGCCCTCTCCCTGCTGGAGGGACAAGCAACGCGTCCCGCGGTGCAGCCGCAGTTGGGCGAGAGAGGTGCCCGCCTTGACACACCGGCGGGAAGGGGCGGCCAGAGCGCTTCTGAAAATGCCAAAGCGGCGACAGGAGCGGGAACGGGGGCGCGGTGGTGGTGTTTGAGGGATGTGTTGGCGTTCGGGGGGAGGTGGGGGGTGGTTGCGACGCCTCCGCGGCCGCGGAGCGGGTGTCGCTCGCGTGCCGGAGCGGGGGGCGAAGTTCCGAGGGAGCGGACACCTCCGGGCCGTGCAGCACCGCCGGGAACGGGGCTCGCCCTCCCATGCGCTTCGCGCACCCCGGCACCCCCAGAGCGCTGTTTTTGGAGAAGTGGTGACATCGTCGCCAGTTTCACACGGCGATGGACTTAGGGATGCGAGGGGGTTTGGCGTCTCTTATCCTTTGTAAGGCACGTACTTCTCGCTGTTTAAATGAGTGGATGATTTGTATTATTTTTCTCTATTTCTGTGTTTTCCGAATAAACCTTCCTTCGACTGGCCTCGGAGTTGTGGTCTCAGCCTGTGGACTGTTGCATTCGCAGCTGGTTGCCAGGCCCAGAGCTGCATAGATAGATCAAGAGGCACAACAGCCCCTGTTAAAATGTCCCTATCATAGTGAAGCATAACTGGAGGTAGCTCTTCGTAGTTACGTGTCTCAAAGATGCAGTATAAAAGTACTCAAGGTACAGGTTTTTTTCAGGGTGCTGGTGTGGATAATCTTCCTAAAGGATTTAGCTTTGATCGCTGTAACTAGGAGTGTTTCAAATTCTTATGATTCAGTGGTTCCTGCACCATAGCTACCATATGCTTTTCTGTTCATGAAGCACGTATGAGGCTGAAACTAGATGTTGTTCAAAAGGGGAAAAGGCCTTTTTAAGGAAACTAAGCTACAAAAGGTGGCTTGCTCCAGTGATGTGTCATGTAGGGAGCTTGTCAAGATGATAGATGGTCTTTGAGAAACAAACATTGCATGGCTGGAAGTTACGGAACGCCACAGGTGTAGGTGTTGCTGTTTTCCCCCAAAATTCCCACCATAGCACCTGGCTGTGATTACAGTTCTGCTTGTGGCGGTGCCAACACAGAACAGCTGCTGTCATTCAAGCACATCATTGTCTCACCCTGCTCACAGCAATTTTACGCCATGTGACAGCGACAATTCTAGCCTAGCAAGCCTGCTCGGCTTTCCTTGGGTCGTATTACTGGCTGTTACCGCTAGTGCTGCAGCAGCAGTAACTACAGTGGAAACTCTGAGGAGAGGGAAAATATGCTCACATAGATAAGGAATAGGTCATGTAGTATGATATTTATTTCCAGGTAATTGAATTGCGTGACCTTCTTTATTTGTTTGGAAACTGTTTTAGAAAAGCTCCCAGGTCTTCATGTGACACTTGAGCTAGAATTAAAGGGAGAGAAAATATTGTTAAGTCAGGTGCATGAAAGTTTTTTGATATATATATATATAGTAAGCTTAGGTTTTTGTTGGTCTATATGAAATCTGTAGCTTTCTGCATACTTGAAGATACAGCTCGTACAAATGCTGAGATTTGTATTTAAGTAAAGACAGACCATAGCAATCAATTCTCCAGAAGAATGTGAAAGTTCCTTCTGAAATGGAATTGCAAGTTTCAAAGCTCGTATCTGGCTCAGCATGACTTGAAGAGATGAAGTACTTAGAGACTGCATTGATCTTGTAGATCGCAGTAAATAATTTCTGCAGCAAACTACTCTTTTTGTTTCTAATTTTCTGGTTGTTAAAAGACCTAATAGTTTACACAGGACTTGACTTTACTTGCGGTTTCCTAGGTAACAGTCAGGTATCTGTTCCAATTTTATGAGAGCTTCATGAAGCAGACAGGTTCCAGTGTAAACCTCATTTTTAATTCCTCTGTGCATTTGGGTTGGAAAACTAGTTTGTCTGAAAACATCAGTTCTTGGTTTGTTGCTAGAATGAAGGCTTTTCTGAAAGAAAGGAGTGAGATGGTAAACAGTATTTAACTCTGAGTGTGATCTTATAGGCATGTTACTTACAGAAAGTTGTTTCAAACATGACTGGTGCTGAACCTTTTTATAATTTTCAGTCTTTAAAAAAAATTTATTTTGTTGTGCATTCAAGTCTCATATTAGGTTGCAAGTCTGATATTGCAGTTTTAGTTTGTAGGCAGTGGCATGGGGAAGCTCTGTTATGGATGGTTACTGGAAGGGATGTTTCATAAAGTCATGTTTAATTTTAATAGATGTAGAGAATTTAAATTTTGCCTCAATTAATATTTAAGAGAATTTTATCTAGGATAATCTTAAGGTGCTGTATAAAGTCTTAGAAGGTGGCGACTGGATATAAAATTTTACATAGCATACATTAAAAAATATGCTTTAATTATCTGTATAGGGCTTTTTTTATGTGATATCTTTGTGTGCAGGGTCTTTTAGAGACTCTCACTTCTACAGCTTCTTCAGCAGTTGTCCATGCTTGCTGGGTAAGTGGTGAATATGGACATAGTCTAGAAAACATTTCTGTGCTGAAATGGAAGAGACTGCCAAACTGGTTTTATGTGACATGTGATCTCTGGTAATCTTGTCCTTTCCCTGCCTTTGTAGGTCTATCACATTAGGTCAATGCATAAAAATACAGACACTTCATGATAAAGTATCTGTTGATTTTGAGTGATTGGAGATACCTATCTGACACTGAAAACAAAAGTACTGTGTAGAAATACTGATTGCACTTTCCCTGACATAGCCTCTCTCCCACCCTCCTTTGGTAATGGTCTGGAATAAATGTTTTGGTATAAATCTTATGGTGCTGTTCTCTGGAGGAAAAGAAATCAAACAACCACGTTTTATCATAATGAATTTTGAAGTGAATATTTCTGTAGTGGGCTGCATAAATCTTGTATGGTGTAGAAGTGTCTGTAGTTTTGGAGGGAGGATTAGTGGGGTAGATAAGGTGCATGTGAAAACTGCCAGATTGGGTTGGATCAGTAGTCTGCTTTGCCTGATACTGCATTTGGCAACTGCTGGGGGAAAGTGTAGAATGACGACAGGTAAGGAATGGTGATTCTCGAGCATAGGTGTAGATATGGAGGAAGGATGGTGCTGCTGTACTGAATATGAAACAGTGTTTTCAGATCAAGGTGAATCTGAGGAAAAGGCACAGTGTCCTGTTTCTAGACAGTGCTGGACAGATGAACTATGAAACAACAGGTCAGAACAGTGAATGGAGGTTATCAAGAGTTGAAGCCTTTATGCATAGAATATATTTTTAGTTAGAAAATCTCTTTATTGGGAATGACTGTTTTTGTGATGTCTGTAGAGGTCATTTCTGTTTCAGAGCTTTCATAGCAGGAAGTAAACCCCATACGAACAGATGATTGTCTGGATAGCACCTGTATGTGACTGAGGCAGATAGTGATTCTCCAGAGTTGGTATGTTTACCTCCTCTACCCCTGCTACTGTTTGTAGTTTTGCCAGATAACACTAGGGATAAAATAACATGACTGTCTACATGAGTGGCCATCAGTCTGTAATCTGTGGCAGTATTGATAGGAGTAGAGTGGACATCTCTGTCATTTGTCACCAGAAAGGAAATCTCCAACAGGGTTGCAGTATGGGTTAAGAAAGTAGACATCTGCACTAAGTCATTGTAGCTGTTAAAAGTTTCATTAATGGAGAGTTAATCTGATACAACAAACAGGATACCAGGAAGATTTGGACCCATTCTTGACAGTGATGTTAGTTTGTGGTACCTGGTAGGTAAATTTGTCACACCTGGATTACCTTTCTGCTCAAGTTGAGCATTGCTATCCATGTTTCTTGAGTTTAAATTTATTCCATTAAAACTGGATATGAATAGCCATATCCCTGCTGTGCCCCTTGGAACCAGCTTTAGAATAAAAAAAAATTCTAAATATAAATTCTTATGTATAAGCACACACATATATATATGCTCTTTTCTTCCGAGAATACTCAAATGTGGCTTTTCCCTGTGATTATGCTAAACCTGAGGCTGGGTTTCTAATGGAGGAGGAACCTATTACAAAGTCCTTTTTCATTGGGGTGGATAAACTTTGCATTCTCATCTTTTTTGCTTATCTTTCCACACCTGGGCATCTCTAGTCTGGTAGACTGACTTGATACCTACAAAAATGTTTGAGCTTTTGGGTTCTTCCTGCTTATAAAAGTGAAGATGCAGAGCCTTATATTTGTTCTCTCACTTTCCAGACTTTGTATCCCTGTGCTCAGTTTTGTTCGCTCCAGATACTGTTTCTTGATGTCCTGCCCAAGTGGTGTGAAAGGTTCTCTCCTAGGTCTGTCTTAAAATCTAACAGATCAGAAGCTGTTTGTGTAGATTCCGAGTACTAGGCCGTGTTTTGTTTGTTTGGTTGGTTTTTTGTTTGGTTGGTTTTTTTGTTTGTTTGTTGTTGGTTTTTTTGTTTGTTTTGTTTTTGTGTGGTTTTTTTTTTTTTTTTTTTTTTTCCCCANTTTTTTGGGGTTTTTTTTTTTTTTTTTTTTTTCCCCAAGCAGATGCATGTTTTCTAGATTGAAGGTTCTGAGGTTAACCAGTCTGTTGTTTGGTGGTGGTTTTTTGTTTGTTCTGTTTTATTTTTGAATTTTTCTTAGTTTAGTTTGTTTGTTTAGCTGTTTAGTTTTTATTTTTTAAGGAATTGTTGAAGTTTTGGGATGCTTCTCTCTAGAATAGCACCTTTCTTTACCTGTGATTTTTTTCTTTGCTGACTTTTTATTTTGCTCTGAAGTTTAAAAAAGAAAAATCTTAATGGAGAGACATTGAAAGTGTGATTAACTTACTGATGCTGTTT
>VXAU01004326.1:314948-370884 GCA_013399695.1 Formicarius rufipectus | reverse complement strand
TTTGGAACAATTTTTACGAATATTCTTTGAAATGACAGTATTGTAGCTTGTAAATTATTTTCAGTATTTACAAAAGACCCTGTTAGTAAGAAAGCCTATGATTATCTTTTTTATGCTCAAAGGAGGTAATTTAATTTCAAAAAGGATTTTATTATAGGGGATGATAATTCAAATAACCATTAATTCATTTCAGCTTTTTTTTCTTGAGGTCTGCGTTTACATTTAGTGACATATTTGTCTAGTCACATTAATATAAAAGCTTTGCCTTTTATTTTATTGTTTGTTTTTGTTAGCTGACACGCATAATAAAGACGTGCTTTAATGTTTGTGCTGTTAGTAATGTTGTATGTCATAACAGCTTTAACAGTTTAGAGATTTATTGAAACCACTCCTTATACTGTGAACTGCTGTAAACTTGTCAAGTAGCCAATGAATGATGATGCAACTCTGCTAAATATGTATGTTCTCTAAATACTCTTTGCTTAGTGATACAGTGCTAAAAAGATGTAACCAGAAGGAACTTTGTCTCTGGAAATTTTGAGAAAGGAAAAAGAAAGGGAAAAAACTCCACAAGTAATGCTTTTTCCCCTCCCTCTTCTACTAATTAGTAAACGAAATGAGAACTTTGAGAATTGGCACTCTGATTTAAGAAGAATCAAAGCATGTTCAGGTTCTGTATAATATTTTCTTTTCTAGGAAGATTAGTCTTCCTTATTTTTTTTTGTTGTTGTTGTTTTTGTTTGTTTTTGTTTTTTTCTTTTGAAGACCTTCAATCTGTGATGTCAAATCATTAGCTGACAGAGTTGCAAGCATCTTGGGATAGTTTCTTTTATATCTGTAACTTGCACCAATGTTCTTGTGTATGCATATATAAGTCAGTCTTAATATTTTCATATGATTTGAGGAGATAGAAAAGGTTAGGCTCTTTTCTTTCCACTGTGTTCATTGGTATCAGGAAGAACCTGTGGTGTTGTATAGTTTTTTGTTTATTTTCTTTATGGGGCAGAGGCTTGGTTGTTCCTGATGTGGTTTGGGTTCAGAGAATCCTGCTTATCTTTTCAATCCAACAGATTCATGTGGGAATTGTCAGTTAAATTGAAAAAAAAATTCTTTAACTGTAACAGTAATGCAAAATGAGGGTATGTTTCTGTATTTTGAAACACTCTAGGTCATTGTAGAAGTGTACCAAGTTGTTCGTAGAAAATAAAAGCTATGACCTAATGGATAATATAACATGCTCTCAGCTCTCTTTGTAATGTGGCAGAGAGGGGTATTTTTCTGCTCTTGACAGCATTTTCAAGCAGTTATGTCAGTGTATCACAACTGAGTGTCTGACTGATCTCATGAAGAATTGAGTAAAGTCATGCAGCAGCTACCATTTCCTATACAATGAACCATCACCTGGGAAGGATCTGTAAGTGCTGAAGGCAAAAAATGCAATGTGAGGAAGGGAAGTAGAATTTTGGATTTCAGTCCTCCTGTGCCGTGCACAAGTAGCTCTACTAAATCAGGGAAGATCATCTGCTTACATGAATTACTCACTGTGTTGACTGCATGTGCGTAACCTATTTGGGTCTATCACATTATGGAAACTTTTGGTGCTGATAAAGTATCAGTGTTTAAATATTGTAGGGACATGCCTTGATTAGGAATTGACTTCTGAACATACCAAATTGTACTTAAATAGTTTTTTTTATAATGATGGGTAATGTGATTAGTTTTGTGACGTACCTTCAAGAAATTTGTGAACTGAAAAGGTTGCACACTTGTTGAAGGTATGTTTGAAGACTTTGTTTTAATGAACCAGTAAGATACTGTTTCTGTTAATTATTCCATTGGCTAGAAGTGAAACAAGTAACAGTGTCAGGAGTGTAAATTTCAGTAAATAATTGCATGTTCAATTCCTAGTGAAATCAACACTACTTAAAATCCAAACATGTGAAAGTACATTGGAGCTGGAAATCCAGGACTCAGAAAATAAATGGACTCTGACCTAAATCAGGACCTAGAGTTCTAGAAGTTTCTACCAGTATTCCTTTAGTGTGGAGTTTATTAAACTCCCTTTAATAGGTTGATAGTTGTCTATAAACCAGGAAATTAATTTTCATTACTTTTAATAACCAACACTGTTAGTTATTACAAAATTAGGGGAATTGTCACGTACTGTGGGAGTGTGGAAGGATAAGACTCTGGAGAACAGGTGATTTTGAGAAGTGTTGCTAAAAAGTAGGTTGATACAGAGAACAAAAAGAAGGCAGTAAAGACAAAGAAGGAATATTTGTATGCTAAAGTCAAGTGTTGAGAATCAACCTGTTTATGATCTGGCTCCTGGTAGAGTTTATTTTTGGGTTTTGCCTGCAATTTTTGAAACTAAGGGAAAGAGACACGGTATATTGTAAGGTATTATGATCTTTTTGAATCTATAGATAATTTAAAAAAAAAAAAGTATGTATGTGTCAATCGATAAAAACTACTTAGCGATTTACATTAACAGTCAAAAAGACCAAGAGGTATTCCTTCTCTTCTTCAGAATTTATTTCCATACATGTAATTTTTTTTTTGGTTTTGGGGAGCGGGAGAGAGGAAACATAATTGTTGACACTAATCTTGTTTAAGAAAAAAATCTAAAATCAATATTTGTAAAATTTTTTAGAACTGATCGTGCCCTGTTTAGGATGAAGGTTTTCATTAAAGTTTTTGCATGATTTAACTTTTATTGTTCAGATGAACTGTCAGCCTTTCTCATGTAAGTGGTCACATTTACATAAAATACTTGCTCAACATTATGCAGCCTGGAAGGTTTTGCTTACCTTGCTTACAGATTTTGCAGTTTCACTCTTTGTTTTTAATCTTGAATTTGTGATGATATTACTCTGGATTTGGCACTATTCATATGTTTGGAAAGCAAAATGCCCATTATTCTATGGCAATAAATGCTACCATGAGTACTAGCAGTTGCAGCAGCCACGTAGAACAAACCAGGCACATGTTCCAAGTCCAGGCTGCTTGTATTTCACTTTGTGCTCTGTGCTTCACTGAAACAGAGCAGTAGAGAACAAGAGAAGAAATCTAGGAATGGTCCAAATTTAAACAGTTTAGCAGAGGCAGGATACTTCATATTTACCTGAATGTCTGAATGATGGCACCGACTTTAGCTTGCTCTGAATCAATCTATCACAAGCCTGGTTTTCTTCAAGAATCGGTAACAGGAGCCAAGAGAGAATGGAAGTTGTAGTTGCACAGAAGATCCTGCTCCAGTGGGGCTAAGGTTCAAATTTAGTAGGAAATAGGTGATCTTTAAGGTCCCTTTGAACCCAAACCATTCTATGACTCTATGATTTTTCTTTGCTTTTGATGTTAGACGTTTATCCCACCAAAAAAAAAATAAAAAAAATAAAAAAATTAGTCTAACTCTACTTTAACGCCTCACCTAGAATCTGCTGAGCTGGAAGGGACTCATCAGAATCATCAAGTCCAACTCCTGGTCCTGTGCAGGACACCTCAAAAATCACACCATGTGCCTGAGAGCATTGTCCAAATGATGACAGGCAAAAGAAGAGGGCTAACATAACAGGTTGCACACCTATAGCAGAGAAAAGACAAATGTCAGTTTGTATGACTATACAATGTACTTGATAAATCAAAAGGTAGTACAAGTTGTGTTTAGTTAGAATTAATCAACTTTTTTTTTTTTTTTTTTTAGTTACTAGCATTGAGTTATGGATTGTATGAAATTTGCAATTTGACATCTGTTTTTCTTGATTTCTATTTTTTACTTGTTGAAAACCTCAGATGTTGTTAACCAAATTGTCAAAATTTATCTTTGAAGAATTTTTTTTTTTCCAGTGAGAGAGTCAGGTAGTTTTCTCATGAAGTTGGTTACCTGCCAAGGTTTTTACTTTGCATAATGTATTGTACATTACCTGTCATGTTTACAAGGAGAGTCTTCTCCTCTGTCAGGGCACACAGCGAAAAGGGACAGAGAAGAGCTGCACATGGGGGATGATCTGAACTTGACTATTCAGCTTTGAGGGTAGGATGAGTGTGGGCTAGAGTTTATAATAGGGGAGGAGCAGCAGAAGAAGGAATTGAGAAATGAAGAAAGTCAGTTAATGAATGTTTTATTGAACAAGGACTTATTTACCATGAGTGAATTGAAGTAATTGGTCAAGACTAGCTGATCTTTACGTGAAGATGAACCTGCATTGTTGCCTGGGTAGTTCACTTGCTTTGTAAGGCTGGTTGAATTAATTGCTTAGATGTGCTGTAATCTGTGTGACTGCTGCTGGAAAAAAAGGGAAGAGTTCACTCCAGCGTTGAAACAGAAAGAACTTCTTTCTCCTAAGATCTTGAGTTTCTTCTTCAAAGTCTTTCTTTCTCCAAGGAATTTCTGGTGGATGAACTTGAACTAACTCAACACACGAAATAACAAGGTAGTTCCTGACTCCCTGTGTATTTGCTGTCTAAAAGACATCCTGTAATCAGGATGCTGCCTTTTCTCGGGATGAAGCTCATCCTCTGTGTTGTTTTGCTTCTGAGCCCTGTGACTTTTTTCCCTCCTTTGAATGCAGATGACTACAAAATCTATAGTAGTTTGGGAATTAAATTTTTTTTAATTGTCATGGGAAAGAATTAGGAATAGGCCCTGGTACTGTGAAGCACTTTGAGAGGGCTATAAGGTCTGATCTCCACTTTCTTCTGCTTTTTAGTTTCCCTATTTTATTCCTTGCAACCCTTTATATGCATCTTACACCATGGTGGGCTACTGCAGGGACTAAACCCGCTAGAAAACTGGTTTTGGTTTGTTTAATTTCTGCTGGTGTAGATATCTAAACTGGCCAGGCAGAAGTGATTTGGGCATGTTGTCTTGGGCAACAATGTGGGAGGAGGCAAAGTGTATCCTTCAATGTCTGCTCAGCTGTGTTACATTTCACCACATCTGCTGTGGGAGAACATGGAGGTGGAAACCTCCCTGCAGTTGCCTTTGGGAACTGAGAAGTGGGGCAGCTGTGTGAGAACCCCACTAGATAGCAAACCTGGGGAGAGGGGGTATCTTGATAAAGATGAGTTGGAATGATGAGAAGCTGCTTCAGACCCTCTGAAATTTCTCAGGTCTTGCCTGACTTCTCTGGCTTCCCTGTCTTTTCCTGCCTTTGAAACTTGTTCTGCTGCCCATTCTCTTCTTGTGACTCAACTTTCCTCGGGCACCTGTGAAACCAGGTGCAGGTTCTATGTGTTAAATACAGCTTTTGTGTATCAAGGTATTGCACCCATGCTCCCATGCCATACGGTCCAAAGAAACTGGCTTTCTGCATTTTTTAAATCAGACTTCTCTTCATATTTTACCTCATTAGGCAGGAGAGGAGTGTGGGTGTCCAAGGGATTAATTTTCCTAGATTGATTGTAGGAGATGAACTGTCCAGGACAAATGAGATGTTGAATTTTTTTTTTAATTTATTTTATTTTAAATAATGAATGTGTATTTGTTCCTAGCAATAATTTTGCAGTTATACTCTTTCCATGTATTTGTTTTCCAGCTTCTGGAAGCTGTCTGAGGAGATAAAAGGTTTCTTTTCAAATGCTCTATTTCTGAACTTGGAAAGAACATCTTACAGAAGCAAGTGTAGTGTATCTGTGCTGCTTCTGAAAGCACAAAAAGTAATTGGAGAGTATTAATGACTTGCTTTTCAAAAGCTCCTCATTTCTAAACTGGAAATGGAAGTTTTATAGGTGCATAATTAGCCTGAATTTTTAACTTCCATTTGAACAATATGACTCTCTCTTTTTGAACACAAACAGGAGTAAACTTGGGAAGTTTTCATACAGCGATTTTTCAATTCTTTCCATATCTTCTGTAATTTCTTATACCTGTGTGGCACTTCAGCAGCTCCCTTCCTTGTTGATCACTTTCATGCTTTGTGATGTTCACCCATCAACTCTATCACATCATTGAAATTGTGGTCTAAAAAAGGTGTTGCTTAGAGGATCTTGAAGGATACATCTAAAGGAGGACTCTAAAATTTAAACACTCCAACAGATTATTCTGTTGAAAAATTTTACCTTAGAGCTACTAAATCACTTTTGTCTTGGGTGCTTTATTGTAAAGAAACCCCATAGTATATGAAAGGAAGTACTGGCAGGATGTACAATTAAAAAGAATGTAGTTTTTACACTTTACTAGATGGCTAACACTGTGCATCTGCATGACTAATATTTAGTATGTCTTAAAGAAGACCACTTGTTAAATGCAGTGGAATACAAGTCTGTTTTGCTTTAGCTGACATACTTGATTAAAAAACTTCCAATATCTTTGGTTTTGATACTGAATATACTGTATGTTTGTTTACTGAAAAAAAAAAAAAGTTGTGCTTTTTTCAAAGGAAAATGTTGATTGTTCTTTTCTTTGGATGGCTTTAGTAGGCATAAAGGTACTGTGACAGGTTGTGTTGAGAAAGGGGTGTTCAGCAATGGCAATGTGGAAAACTGGTGGATTCTTTGTGCTTGCCAGTTGCTTCCATAGTTGCCCTGTTGCATTGAAGTTGTCTGTGGAGTCTGGGTGTGCTACGTGGTGCAGTGACTGTTTAATAAATTTTAATAGTAGCCTGCTACCTAAAGGATTACTCTTCCAGATGCCAGGGCAAGCTTCACCCTTCACCTCAACAAAAGTACTTTGCATTTATTTAATGGCAGAATGTTGATTTGCTTTTTGTTGTGTTTTCTAAAGCTTGTCTTGACCTCATAGAGTTCTTTGGCCTTGTAATGAATAGACAAGTGTATGTTTGTGGAAGTGTTTCCCTAATGTGTGCATTATCCATTAATGTCAGAGAGCATCCTGTTTTCTCATGTTACACACTAGTTCTTAAAAAGAGAAATTTTGTTTTCATGTTAAATGTTTAAAATTTTTCTTTCATAGGACAAGGTGAAGCATTTTGATGATTCTCCCTTCCCTGCCCCGCCCCCCACCCAAATGGTTCATAGTTTAGTGCTGCAATCAACAGCTTTCTCATTAGAGGACATAATACCTCTTCTACTGGGTGTTATATCAAGATAACTGAAATTTATTTTAGCTGAAAAAATATTACTGGTGCTATTGTATACATTTGTTTACTAGGCTGTAATAATAACTGGCATTTAATCCATTGAATATTCAAAATATTCCTTTTTTTTTTTTTTTTTCCTGTCTAAATGTGATGTAAGTGGAAAACAGTTTGTCTCCCGATTTTTTTTTGGTATGGTTTGCTTCTTTACTTCCTTTTTGCCACTCCCCTCCAATCAATTTCCCACTCCAACAGCTTTCTTCTGCTAGATCCCCACTTTTACAGTGAGTCCTTAATGTTGACTCACAAATGGTCGTGATTGCTTGGCGTTATTGGCAGGGGCTCACACATGTATGTGGGCACTTTGAGCTCAAAAGGGCACCTTGCACCAGAATTTTTGGTATTAATTGATTCAAAATGTTGGCTTTTAAAGGTGTTGGGGGAAATAGGTGGTTTGGGCTTATGTTTGGGATGTAAAACAGTTTTGAGCATTAGCAAATCCATGGTGAGTCTGCCTTTAGTGTACAGAGGCAGGAAGGCTTAAAGTTTGTGTAGTTTTATGTGAAATCGTAAGGAAACTTCGCTTGTTTTCACAGGATCTTTGCAAAAGTTTGGTGACGACAGCATGACTGCTTTGTTTTTCAGATACATGCCATTGTTTTATTTCCTCTGTCACTTTTTATTTTGTGAACTGAACAATGCAGCCCTTACAACTAAAATGCAGTGGATGTTTTTTCCTTCCAGCCACATTATGTCCACACTCCATAGGTCTAATAACCCTGCATACAGCATCTCTTTCCTCATTAATAAACAGCATAAGTTGAATTGCAGCCAAAACTTTCTTTGCAAGCTTAACTGTTGCTCTGATTTCATCTGGTAGGACGTGCTGTCCCAGATGCCAGTTCTCTGTCTGATCAGCCACAACTGACCCCATGTATCCTGAGTGGACTTTAATGAAGCACCTTCAGCACTGTGCTGCAGTAGCTGCTGCTGTCAGGTTGGTTGAGGGAGGGAAATCTCCCACAGGTTTTTAGGTCTGCTTTCCTGTGCTGATGGAGTGCTTCTGAATGTGATGGTTCCCAGGTTTGGCAGACTCTTCAGCAGGGATGTAAAATCTGCATTACATTTCCAGATGACATACTCTATTCAAACTGGCAAGCTTAGTCCAGCAACTGTTTTGAAAAATTTGCTGAAAAAAAAGGCATTTAATAATGACGAAGGAGTTGCATTTTGGGGGGAATAGGGGTGTGTAAATGTGCCATTTTGCACACATACCCACTCATCTTACAGTACAGCTACTATAAAATATGTATTGTGTGTATATATATATATGTAATCTAACAGTCATTTTGAAGGCAAAGACCATGTCTTTCCATTCTCAGGGTAGACTTTCATAACTCATGTCTGTTGCCTTGTCTGTTCCACAGTAGAAGAAAAAATACTACTTCATCTCTGAGTGAGGTATTTCTACAGTTCAGTGCATGGTGACTTGTTTATTATGTTTTGACATTTATCAACATGCACAGAAAATACACACTTGGTGATAATGATGGTGGTCAACTAGATAGAAAACTTAGCTGTGTAATCATCAGGCACTGACTCTGGCTGGGCTTGATGTAAAGATCTAATGATAGAGTTAATCTATCACCTGGCTGATAGGAGAAATAGAAACTTTACTCACAGTATTCTGGAATGCCCAAATAAGGAACAACATAATCTTAGAGAAATATTGGAGAATTAGGTAAGGGATGTAACTCAAACAGGATGTAAATCAAACTTTGTGTACCCAAACAAGATCAAGAACATGTGTTACAGTTTTTGATGGTGAAACACTATGATACTGTGCCTGCTCAAGAACCGAGGTCAAGATGACCAAGAAAACCCAGAAGGACCAAAAAAAGGACTTCCTGTAAGGGTGCGACTATGTAAAGAAAACTAATGAATGTGTATTAAGCAAGCATAGTTAATGAATATGTGAACAGTATGTGTAATGAAAAGCCCTGTCAGTCAATTGGCACATTTGATTATAGGAGCTGTCTTCTGAAGTCCAGCATGCTGAATAAAGAATGCCCTTTTTAACCCCTATAATTTGGTGTTAAGAAGTTTGTTTCTGCCAATTTTTGGTATCAGGGAAAACATAGGAGAGAATCCTATCCAGAAGAAGCTACTAGTTCTTGTTGCCTAGTTGTGTGTTTCTTTGATGTCAGGATTGTGAGGTGGGAAAAAACAATGACAATTTTTTCCATATATTTTCCATCTTGGGAAGAACTGTGTGTTTGGCATCTGCTTGTCTGTAAACTAATGAATACTGACTTTGAGATGAGGATGCCAAATCACCAATTGGTTTTGAAATGTAAGGCTACCTTAGCATTGCATTATACAAGTTAGACACTGTACATCAATTAAGAATTTTCCAAAGGACATGCTATTTCCATGTGAAATTGTCTTAAAACATATTTGTAATTATGCCCCAGAAAAGCACTTACACTCAAATTCAAAATGCACGTTTTACATTTTGGTGTTAAAACTGTCTGCTTTTCTCTGCTCCATGTCCCTATAATGATTCTGATGGATTGCAGTGGCACTTGGTGGTGACAAAAGAGTGGATCACCTGCAACCCACTCAGCTTTCTTGTGGATTTATTCAGGAATGTGTGCCCTTGGATGGGAACTCCAAAAGCATAACCAATCGACTTTTTCTTTTCTCTGCTTTCTTTTTTGTCTTTTTTTTTTTTTCCTTTTGATTTTTACTTAGTTCAGCAATTGGGAGAAATGCTTTTGCTAAGAATGTTAGACTTTTGGGAGGAGGTTTTCATGCATATCGCTGGGTTATAACTTCTTAACCATTTGCAAAATAACCCCTTGTATTTTCCTGTGTTACTTGTGGAAAACGCGTTCACCTTCAGTGGCAGGATCTAAACCCAGGGGTTTCTGCTCCTCCACTGGATAAGGAGTGGACTTGGTAGTGTTTTTTAAAGAATTACTTTGTTTCCATTGTAGTGGGGAATATGTTATAGGATCTGGTGAGACAATCTACACCCACCAAGAGGAAAATCTTATACATTCTGGTGAATTACAGTATTTGTGAATTAATGAATAGAGATGGACTTTCTTAGAGATACACAAAACTGGATTTTCAGGTGAGGTAAAGTACTGGATTTGATATTCCTTTTTTTTTTTTTTTTTTTTTTTTTTTCAATTAAACCTTTTGGACTTCCAGGAGAAAAAACAAAATGTAAAAAAAAAAAAAAAAAAAAAAAAGAAGAAAATGGAAAACAGACTTGAGAGAGAATTTTTTTCAAACTATGTATATTTCAAAAATGACTCTGTGTTTAGTAGTTGTGCTTTTTGCCAACCTTAAATACCATCAAGAGTCAGATATTTCTGGAACTTTATAGTTTAATACAGCATAAAATGTGTTAGAATATGCATCTCAGTTGCATGTGATTTAACTTATAGCTGATGAGAGGCAAAAAGTTTCATTGGTCAGACAGTTACATATTTCAGCTGTGTTTGGCCTTAGTACAAATGTGTGGATAAGGTGTCATGAGGGATATCTTTAACATACTTGCATTTTGGGAAATACTCTGTTTTATTTGTTGTAACATATGGCTACTGCAAAGAACACATAAACCTTACAGCTTTCATATGCTTCACTGGCAAAAGTGTCCTCTCATCCATTTTCCATGGGCTGCTCTGCATAGCACTTAATTCTTAATATAAACTATAATGTAGAAGGATATTCAGACTGTAGCAGTCTGTATATGTTGGTAAAACCCAAATTGAATTTTATCACCATTTTTCCACTCAGAGAGCACAAACAATAAATAAAATGATGAAACTCTGGAAGACATGCTGTTGGTCAGCTGATGAACATTTGTTGGTAAATTAAATTATGATGACTTATGTTTAGATTTCTCCAGGGTTTTTTCAGTAGTTAAATGTTTGTTTGTCTACAGGAACTGTAGAATATATAAAAAAGATATGGAGGGAAAGAGATAAGCCACCTACTCTTGAGTATCCCTGCATTTGTTATTAGGTTATTTGTTATTTGATATGTAAAAGTGAACTGCTGTTACCTACATATACATGACCTTGCCTTCTGTGTGAGTTTATAAGCATCATTTCTGGAGCTGTCTACAGACCATGCAGTAGAGTTCCAGAAACTAAAAAGCTGTATGCCAAATGAGATTTGTTAGCTGGCGAGGCAAGTGTGTAGGTGAACTCTAAAGCCCCTTTGCAATGACATGATACACTCTAAAATTTTGGTGATCTCCTGAGCTTCAGAAGATTCCAAGTAACTTCATAACAAAAAAAGCATCCTTGGGTATGAAAATTTACAGTACATTACTGAGGCTACTGAGTGTTCCAGGCCAGTTCATGTTGGCTAATACAGAATACCAGATGTCCCTCATGAGCAGATCTGGGAAACCATTTGGCAGTAGCTAGTAGAAAATACCATTAGGCACAATGGTGTTGCAGAATTTTTGCTCTTCTTTGGATTGTGTACATTTCAGATCCCCTCTGAAGACTGGAGATCTGAGCAAACATCTGTTGCTTCTGGCTACCAGGCATTAGGATATTCTAGGAAGAAAGTACTCAGTTGCAAATACAAGAATGAAAATGGAGTGGGGAAGAATATAATGTCTGACTGTTAAGTAGTTGTAATTAGCTGGGGCATCTGCCTGGGAAAGGGACTCCTTGGTTTCCAGACCCTTTTCAGGGTTTAACCAGGGCTTTTATTCTCTCATCTAATACAGGCATGCAGAGCAGAGATGAGGCTTAGAAGTCCCAGCAGCTTCTGAAGCTTCTCTCCCATTATGTCTCATTCCAGTAACAATTCCCAAGTTGTTCTGATGTACCAAAGTGCCTAGACCATGTTCCTCCTTCACTCAACTTTGCTTCTGTCCAATCCCACTTTGTAGCATACATCTCACATGTTCCAGAGTAAATCATAACTTATTTCACTTGTTCTCCTTCCACCCAGACTTAACATTTCAGCAAATACTTTTATTAGAGGGTAGTCACAGATTTTCGTTTTGTTGTATAAAAAGCCATACAAAGTGTTCCAAATCCACAAGGCTCCAAAGAACATGTATTTTGACAGCTTCTACCGAAATGACTTAAGAAGGCAATGCTACTGGCAACTATAGTTTTCTCAAAATAGACTTCCACTGTAATACAACATTACATTGGAACAGTAAGCTATGGTGCAGTTGGCTATTTTCCCCCCTTCCTTTTCTTGTTGGTCATTGGTGCCAAAGTTGATACAATGAAATAGCCTAAGTTCTTATTTTTATTATGGAAGTAAATATGAAAATGATTAAAATGCATTCTAACCTTGAGAATGAAATGCCAGAAGTATCCAAATATGAGTCTTTAATATTGTTTTTTTTTTCCCCATGGAAGGTGCTGGACTGTTTGTTCTGTTACACGTGATGGTTTTCTAGAGCTAAAATTAACATTAGGATAGGCTTAAAAAATTAGCTGAAAGCTATTTTTGTGCCGCCCTTGGAAGTTGAGTACTTGGTGCTTTGTGTTGAGTAGTGAAAAAAAAATAAATCACTCTAATGAATACTGATCTGAGTTATTTCTATTGCATGTTCCACGAGTGGTAGCGTGCGGGTCAGGAATGCTTTCTTTATGGTTCTGGGTTGTTTTTTGGGAAGGAGGGACCGTGTGGCAACTGTGTTTGGGTGGTCTCTGTGTCACCCTCCTGTGGCTGTGCTGTATGCTCATAAGGCCAGAAGAGGGAGCACAAATGAAGACCTTGTTTCAAAGATGCAACTGTTAGCTCCATGAGGCAGATCTGGAGCCATGGAATTGCTGAGGTCACACATGTTAAGTCACAGTGCCTTATTCTTGTTAGATTGTGTGTGCATAGACTGGGAGATATGGACCTGGTGTTGGCTTGAAAAGGGATGAAAGGGGCTCAGTGGGAAGATTAGGAAAAACTGTGCCTGGAATGAGGAGTTTTAAAGCAAAACCAAATTATGGTATGCTCTTGGAAGTTAAGTACTTTTTTTTCCTTTTTTTTTCTTTTTTTTTAATAAGCATACTGATTTGTAGGGTTGCTAGTTTGCAAGTATATATAAATTCAATTGTAATTAAAAAAAATACTTACTTTAAAGTTATAATATGCAAATATTGTGTGATGAGCAAGAACAGATATGCAAGGACAGTGAGGTGTTGATTAAACTTGGCCAGTTGGCCTCCTTCATAGGCAATATATAGTTTGGTCACAAAGGCCTGTTGACAGATATGCAACTGCTTCCAGTTCAAATTAGGAGACTTTTCAAGAGTATAGTCTTCTCCTGAGTGTTTTATGAGACTCAAATTTGGCTGCATTATCCTATTTGAGGAGTGTGATATAGCTGAATGATATTTTTAAAAGAATAATTTAAAAAGCAAAGCTGCAATCTTATTAGCTTCTTGCATTCTTTAGGGCTTTTGTTTTGTTCTGTTCTTCAGTTTATTGTTGGGATAGAACTCCAAATTTCATGTCTGCATCTATTTGCTTCATTACCTTAGATGTGCCATTTCCAGTGTTATGCTAGTAGATTTAACAAGCCTAATCCTTGGGAGACTAAAGCAGAGCTGTCATTGTGAAGCTACTCAGCTGAAGTCTCTTTGAAATCAGTGTAGAAAGCTCCAAGACTATTTTTGTTCCCTTTCTAATTTTTAGAGAAGATGTATTGATGTGTTGTGTTATGCAGTTAGTGGTCCCTAGAAGAGATGTTACAGAAAGGTTGCCTCCCACAAGTCCACTAGAGGTTAGACCCCAAATGGACATTTTTTATATTTAGTAACTATGTCAGTCTGAAGGCAGAATGGGGATGACTTAAGTATGCTCCTTTTCCTGAGACAGCTTTTTCTTAAACTGTATAATACTGAATTTGGAGAAAGTTTTTTAGTGCCTAAGTGAGGAAAGACAGTCCACTAGGACTGTAGTCTATGCCATCATTGCACAATAAAACAGAAAGGCACCATTAAATTAGGAATGCTAGCATAATTCCTCTCTCTTCATACTACATGTTTACTGTCACTCACAGAAACTTCCAGGGCTATTTGTATATGCTGTGCCCTGAAAAAGCTGCATTCCCATCTTAGCTTCCTGTCTACTTGCTCTGTTAGAGATTAAGGAGGAAATGATTGAAGCCCTTTCTGCTTGTTTGTTTTCCCTTGAAGAAGGCTAAGGCTGTGAAAGAACTGTGGTGAGATGCCACTTCTCCTTCAGGATTCCTATGTCCTGTGGTCCTTATTCTTGTAAGCTCTTTGAGGATCACATATCAGGAAGCATTTGATGCATTTGATCATCCCTATAGCAAGATAGTGCTGGGCTAGTGACAGCAAATGGTGGTGACACAGGATTAATTTCACATGCTTTAGCGAGCATTATAAATCAGATTATTGTCCCATTGGCTATGCTTGTGCTATGTATCATGTTTTAGAACAATGGAATTATAGTAGAATTATAGAATATGCTGACTTGGAAGGGACTCATCAGGATCATCGATTCCAGCTACTGGTCCTGCACAGGACACCCCAAGAATAACACCATGTGCCTGAGAGCATTGTCCAAATGCTTCCTGAACTCAGGTAAGCTTGGTACTGTGACCAGTTCTCTGGGGAACCTGTTCCACTGCCCAACTGCCCCCTGGGTGAAAAAACTTTTCCTGATGTCAGACTTGAACCTCTCCTGACACAGCTTTATGCCATTTCCCTGAGTCCCATTGCTGGTCATGAGAGTTGAGATTCGTACCTGCCCCTCTGCTTCCCCTTGTGAAAGACTGTAAATGAGGTCTCCCCTCAGTCTCCTTTTCACAGGCTGAACAAGCCAAGTGTCCTCAGCTGCTCCCCTTAAGGCTTCTTCTTCAGATTCTTCACCATCCTTTGTCCATCTTCTGAATACTGTCTAATAGCTTAGTGTCTTTTTTTTATATTGTGGCATCCAAAACTGCACACAATACTCAAGGAAGCTGCCCCAGTGCAGAGCAGAGTGGGACAATCCTTTCCCTTGATCAGGTGGTGACACTTTGCCTGATGCCCCCCAGGACATGGTTGGCCCTCCTGGCTGCCAGGGCACTGCTGGCTCATATTCAACTTGCCATCAACTAGAACCCCCAAGTTCCTTTCCGGAGTGCTGCTCTCCAGCCTCTTGTTACCTAATCTATACACACAAGCAGGATTGCCTAATCCCAGATGCAGAATCTGGCACTTGTGTTGTTGAACTTCATATGGTTTGTGATTGCAACAAACTGGAGAACTGGACAGTCTCTCTGCAGGGCTGCTCTGCCCTAGTTTGGATAGGACTGTTAAAACCCCCCTGCAGTGAGTTCTGTCCAACCTGACAATGGACATTTCCTTGGATTTCGTCTTAGAAGATCCAGAAGACAGCTTTCAAGATTGTACAGTATGATGGTAGCTTCAATGTACTATCTTGTAAGTAACTTTAGTTAGGTGATAACATGTTTAGTTTATGAGAATTTGTAGCTGTCACAGTTTGTTGGATTAGAAGGGATAATCAATGGGCTACCAACTTTAAGGTGAGCTTTGGTTCCCATCAGGTCCCAATGGAGTTGCAGCTCCAAATCCTTCTTGACGGATCTGGATGAAAAATCCTGATGTTTCTCAAACTAGCAGAAAAGAATGATGCATGACAGAGGGATTCAGATCTTCTACACGCTTTTCTCCTTTTCTAGTGATTTCTGGGAAAAGAGAGTTGCCAGTCATCTTGTTCTTCAGGCGTGCAAGTAAGATATGTAGTAGGTCGTGGGAATGATGCAGCTCTCGGTATAGGAGCAAATGGTGTGAACTGTTACTGTCTCTGCTTGAATACATATTGAATTGAAAGGATTCTGAAAGCTGACAAAAATGCTGACTAAATTATAAACTGGGAATCTACTACCTGAGCAGGGAAAAAACTGTGCAATGTAGTATCTAGGCAGTGTGTTCATGCTCTTTCTGGTCTTGATTTACACCATTTGTCCATCAGCAACATTGTGCCTGTTTGTTTTGATGGCCTCTATTGATCACCTCCTTTTTTTAAATGGCAAGTTCTTGGATTTCCTAAAGATTATATGCAAGTGAGTTCAGCTCTTATACAGTCTCTGCTTTTATATTATGCTTTATGTTTGATAAAACAATTTCTAACAGGGTGATGTGTTCCTGGAGCAAGTTAACACAAAGTTAGTAAGCGTTTGCTGGATGGTGTCTTCCAGTTGCATCTGAAGATGGTGCACGTCTGGCCCCAGATTACTGGAGGTTATTGAATGCTTGTAATCTGTGCCAGAGTTGGCTTGTGTGCCCTTTTCTTTTCACCTCCACAGGTCAAAAAGATCTGGGTAATTTGAAAAATAATTCTTTATTAGTACAGTGAATTAGCAGACTTGGAGGGATTTTCTAAAAAATGAGGATGCAGAAAGACATGGTAAGATTTTGTAGATCTCATTTAGATCTCCTGTGCAGAGGCAAATCTGGTAGGATCTGTAGGCAAGGAATGAGTTAGATTGTTCTTCTCAGCTGGTGCAGCTTGAAGCTGAAGAAGAGCTTTTATCTGTAGTTCTGCTGTAGGCATATAAGGCAGCACTAGTATTTTAATTATTTTCCTGAGAATCTGCAGCATTGCTTTACTTTCACTCTCCTCTTCACACAAGAACAGCCAAGCTTATGTACCCTCAGTTTAAATTCTGTGTTTTTCCAGCTCTGAATTGAAAGTAGAATGTGTGCCTTAAGCATCCATTCTTTGCTTCTCAGTCTTATTTTGTAGAATTAATACCACTTAGTTAAAAATGATTCAGACCCTGCCTGGGAAATTAGCTTGCTGTTATGAAAAAATTCAGAGTCCACTGGAGATCTTGTTGAAAGAACATGAGGAAAGGAGTACTGAGGCCATTAGAATAGACATTAATTACATCTATACAGAAAACCCTGTGGTTTATATGCATCAATATTCAGGCACTACTTGCAGTGTGGTGGTCTGTTGTTTTTTCTTTTTCTCTTTTTGTTGTTGTTGTGTTTTTTTTTTTGTTTGTTTGTTTGTTTGTTTTTTCTTTTTTAAAATCCTGAATATATCTAGTAGCAGCTACTACTACTGCTATAAGCAGGTAAAAATTGGTGTTTAATACTGAATTAGTAGAAGAGCTGAGGAGGAAATAGCAAAGCAAGTGGAAATGATAAGGATTTAAAGGAAAATGGCCAGTGGGAAGAAAAATGAAATCACTTATCCTTAGAGAGAGTGCACCTGTTCTTGTCCCTTTTGTACTTACTGGTAGCATCTTCTAAAACGAACTGCTATAAATCACCTCAACTGCAAAGGTTATGAAAAATTGTCCCAGCTTTTACAAACCTTTATTGTGAAATCTTGCCTTAGAAGCATTCCTAGGCAGAGTACTGGTGAGATGTCCTTGTTTGTACACATTTTTACTACCACTTTAAAAAGAAATGTTGGCAAGGCCTGAAAGAAGACTAATTACAGCTTTGCAGTGGAGGTCTTAATATGGTTGTAGATGACATTGCCTTTTGTTTTTGGAGCAAAAAATAGAAGTTAGGGTGAAACTGTGAAGCAGGAAGCAGGGACTGCATTGTTAAAATGGCTCTTAAATTATTACTTCAAGAATGTCACTTACTGGTGATTCAGGATACAGTGATGACAGGGGAGGGTTATTCCAGATGGATGCAAATGATTAAACAGCATGCAGAAGAAATGAGAGAAATAAATGCATGTTTGAGAGAGAAATAGCAGGGACAAAATGAGTATTTAAAGAGCATGAGATAAAAATCAACCCATTCCTCAGTTCTGAGGCCAAATCAGCACCTCCTTGACTCATGAAATTGTTCTTTTGAATCTAGAAATTGGCTTTACAAAATGTTGCCTCATCAAACAGCAAAGGGACCTTAAGAAAGGGGGGTCAAGGCCAACAAATTAGAAGCTCTAGTTATTTTAATTCTGCCCATTCAGTGTACCTTTAAGTTGGAGACTTAATTGTGTTTGCAGACATTTGTATATATGATGTATTTCCATTCTTGTTTAGCTTCAAGCAGGATGATCATTTAATCTTAGTGTGTACAGAATCACTGAGTGGTTGAGGCTGGAAAGGTATGGAGGTCATACCTGTGGAGGTCACCAGGTCCAATCCCCTTCTCAGAGTGTGTGTGGTTGGGTTTATAATATCTCTAAGGATAGAGACTCTGCAACCAATTTGGGCAACCTGAGTTGGTGTCACTGCAAGAAAATATTTCCTTCAAGTGAAATTTCCTGTATTTAAATTTGTGCCCCTTAGTCCTTGTCCTGTCACTGTGCACCACTGAGGAAAGCCTGACTCTGTCTTTTTTACTCTCCCCAGCAGGTGTTTATACATGTGTATATGGCGCCTTGAGCCTTCTCCTTTCCAGGCCAAGCAGTCCTGGCTCTCAGCCTCTGTTTGTCAGGTGCTCTTATTCATCTTTGTATCCCTTTGCTGGACTTGCTCCAGTATGCCCATATCTCTCTCTCTCTGGGGAGACAAGAGCTGGACCCAGCACACTGTGTACCTCACTGAGGCCAAACATCAGGAAACAATCCCTCCCTCAAGCTGTTGGTGTCACTCTTCCCAGTTTAGGTGGAATGTAGACAATTCTGTAAACTGAACTATTTTATGAAACACTTGAGAGCTTTCACCTCGGAGTTGTTGTGCCATTAGCCAGGTGGTGCCCTGTGAGATGGTGGTTTCCCTCGGGTTGCTCTGCTGCTCTCATGCCACATGTTGGCTATTTACATAGCCGAGAGAAAACAGCAACTTGCAGTTTCAGCTTCTTTGTGTGCTCACTGTGTACAGGGAAGCATCAGTCCTTGCATCTCTTCTTTGGAAGAGGGTTTTAGAGGGTGTGAAGTGTAGGGATGTCAAGGGCTTGGGGGACGTGAAGCACAGGGAAAGAATTTGCTTCACTTTGTCATTTTTGAATTCTAATGTACTGTGAACTTATTTTGACTGTAGAAATCTGCTTTACAAAATGTCACCCCATCAACCAGCAAAGAGACCTTAAGAGAGGGGGGTCAAGGTGAACAAATTATAAGCAGAAGCTCTGGCTATTTTAGTTCTGCCCATTCAGAACTGCCTGCCTGTATGCATATTTTTCCTTGTTTCAGGGTACTTGAAAAGACTTGAATAATGCTTATTCATTTGTGATTCATGCAGTATGGAGGCTTGCATCCAAAGACACATCCTATGAGTGTCCCTCTGGGCCAGACTGGTCCATTAACTAGTAGTATATTTGTTATAGGCTTCTATATTCTTCCCCTCCCTTTTTTTTTTTTTTTTTGAATTCATAGCTGGTATGCTTTACTTCTGAACTTCCATCTTCATTTGGACTTAAGAGTGTGTTTTAGTGTTTATTTTGATTTTTGTTTTTATCATTCAGAGTTCTGTTCTTTGTTTTAAATCCATCCCAGCAAAAAAATTCCTTCCAGAAAATAGTTGATGGATATAGAGTAGTTATCACTCAGGTTTGCTTAGGATTAGGAGTTGGGTAAGAAATTTATCCAAAACATTTTGGTTTACATCTGGAAGAGAAAAATGCTTCTTTCAGTCCCTTCTTGGTTTACAGAAAGATTTGTGTTTGATAGTTGCCAAATGCTTACATTGTGATGCAGGTGATTTAAATCACTAAAAGAAATACTAATATTAATAAGTTAGCAAAGATTAATATTGGAAGCAAGAGGTGGATTTTCTTTTTTTTTAAATCTGTATAAATTCTGTAGGAATTGCTAAACTTATAAAATAGGAACTCACAAAATTCTGAATGATGCCACCTTTCAAAGGATGATATTCGGAAAATCCAGTGTATTTCACTGGAAATTTCAGAAAAGCAGTTTATTGAGATACCTACATTTTGATAAACATAGATTTTACTTTTCCCATTGTAATCTGCCTCTGTGTTCTTCATATGCTAGTATTGACAATTTAAGAAATAACTAGGAAATTGCAGAAGAAAGCCTGTTATACTTAAGCTTCATCATACAAAAGTTTGTCAGAGTTAATCAGTAGTAGGATTTGTTCTCTGGCTCACAGTTAAAATGAGTTAATACAATATGAATATATTGTTTTGCTGTGGTGAAGCTTCTTGTAAATTATGAGAGTCTTAATTGTAAACCAAATCCTAATATTTTTAAATTGTGTCACCTTAACATAAGAAACCCTGACTGAAAACTTGTTAAAGTGATATGTAATTAATAGCCTCGTTGAGGGTCCCATAGAAGAGTGCAGTTTTGGCTGCACTGACCATGTCTTGGTAGATATGAGTCCAAATATGTTAGGAATGTGATACAACCTATTTCTGCAAAAATATTTATCTAATAGGTTAGCAATGTTTGTATCTAATGCAAGAAACTCAAAGTGATACAAAATAGAAGATCTGCTGCTCCTAAATTATGAAGCCTTAGCATCTTCTTTTATCAAAAGACAGGAAGCATTTGGCAAAGGTCCTAAAGTCCAGAGTATAAAATATTGAACACTTCTTTACACAGTTAATTTCATTGTGATATGTCCTCACATCTTCAATTTTAGATTCCTTATATGTAAAATAATTTTTTTTATTATGTTTAAACCGTAAGAATTTCCCCCCTCCCCCCCAGTAAGGAAAAAATAGATTTGGTGGGGAAATCTGGAAGTGCTGTGTGATAGGGATGTCAGTTTTTTCCCTCATTGTTAAAACATTTTCTGCAGTGCTCAGTGAAAACTGGAATTAATCTGAATGAAGATTGAGTCATTTCTGCATATATTATGTCAAAATTGGCAAATAACAGTGCAGGCCAAAATGCTGATGGAGCAACTTTGTCTTTACTTGAAGAGTTTTTTTCTTGTTTGTTTTTGTTTTGTTTATAGCACATGTATCTTTTGGTGTGTGAAGTGGGATGGAGCTCTGACAAAGATGAGCTGCTTAATACTTCATTTTGCTCATGTCTCCCCTGGCTCAGAATACCTGTGTCTGTATTCTGCAGCATGCACAGAACCACGTGTTTCCTCAGATCTGCTCTGTGCCTCACTTATCATTGCATCTACATACTTAAAACTATACTGAATTTATTTCACACTGCTTCTGTAAGATTAAACAGTCTTTTGTTATTTATTTACAGAGGGGGAATTGAGGTATGAAATGATTGAGGCTAAACCAGTTGAACATCTAGGTATCTAGCTCTTCACATGCAGTATGGGACACATCTGATTTTTCTTGGTGCTGTTCATTCATTTTTGTAGCCCTCTCCAAAGAATGTGAGGAAACATGTGGAGGGTTTTGGTTTGTGGTGTGTATTTTTGTTTGTTTGTTTTGGTTATTTTTGTTTGGTTTTGTTGTCATTCCACAATTCTGGTCTGAAATTTGTTTTAAAAACTTAAAAAAAAATACTTATTTTCCATTTTCACAAGTGTCAGAATCCTTCTTTTTGCCATAGATGACTTTGTGGATATCTTTTCTGCTTAGCACTTCTGCAAGAAAAAGGCTCAATTCAGCATCTGCAAAGGACAAACCCCACAGCTGTAGTTTGTAGACACTTTGGCTTAAGTGATTTGAGTGAGCCTGCTTATTCTATAGACCTAGATTTTTATTTTTTTTTTTAAACCTGTCCATCTGGGAAGAGCTGGCATTTTGTGTTCTGGTGTCTGTACAGTTATTGAGTGTGTGCACATCTCTATTTAGATATATATAGTATATGTATTCCTTGTTTTAGGTGGTTGGTTTGTTTTTGTTATTAAAGAAATCATCCATTATTTGGAATTACAGTGATCTTTTCATATGCCATATATTGAATCTTAGTAATCCAGAATTGCAGAAGGTGGCTGTGACCTTTTGTATCTGTGATTGAGATAGAAAATGTAGGAGTGTGGTGGACCTCACAGCTGTTCACAGCTGCATCTTTGTACTCCAGGCTTCTCCCAGCTTTAGTGCATTTCCAGATAAGAGAGTTCTGTCCCATCCTTCCCACCTCATCAGGTTTCTGTTTCCCTGACATTTCCACAGTGCTTTCCTCTAACTCCAATTCTTGTTGGCCAACCTCTGCCATGTCAGCTCGTCCCTGTGTGCCCACGAGCCCCTGTTGCAGCTCTGCTACATGCTTGGTTCTTGTGCCATTTGCTGTAAGGGCTCCCAGCCAAGAGGATGAACAACTGTAAGTGAAATCCATTTCAGCTGCTCCAGCTTAGAGGTGGAGCACCCTCTGTGGCTCTCGGAGACTGGTGCATGCCTTCTTCAATGGATGTGTGGATTGCACGTACGGAAGGGGGTGGTATGAGAGTTCCCTGAATTCATAGTCAGGAGAAAAGAGTGCTGCAGGCCACCCCAGGAGGATGCCTGTCAGTCAGGTTCTTCCTTGCCATTTTTTTTTGTTTGTTTGTTGCTTTGTTTTTTTTTTTGTTGTTTGTTTGTTTGATTAAAAAATGCTGCTGACTTGATTATGGTTTCAGGAGAATAGCAGCCATGCTGCCTCAGGTCAAGGAGACTGGTTAGCCTAGTCAACAACACTGTAGTTACCTTAGATGGTCTGCACATTAAACCATGTGCAGTGAAATGCGGAAGTACTTGATGGGGAGTGGGATGAGTAAGGAAAAGCATGAAAATACTTCTTGTTTCCAAAAATTAACCCTGGAAGAAGAGATATGGTAAGGATGGTGAGAAGCTTGTTGAATTCTGATGTATGATGGAAATCTGCAATTAAATATAGACTGTTAAACATGGAGAAAAGCAGCATGGACTGTCCTTGGTTCTCTCATTTTTTCCCCCTCTTTCTGAGAAGTATATATTTCATTATTGATGGGAAGAGGTGGCAGTTACTGGCCCAACCATAGTGATATAACTGACAAAAAGAAATAAGACTATTCTTTTTCACTTCCAGTTCACCTCTTGTTTTCTGTTTCCATGGATAGCTCAGATTCAGGAAGAGGAGTAATGTAGAAGTAGCATTTCCCAGTGAATGAATAATTACACCAGAGATTTCCTGTTGATCTCAACATCTGATTCCTTCTTTTTAAGGAATCTGCATTTGTATCTTTAAACTGTTGCATCATTAAGGTTGGAAAAGGCCTTCAAGATCACTGAGTCCAGCCTTTGACCAAACACCACTTTGTCAACTAGACCATGACGCTAAGTGCCACATCCAGTCATTTCTTTAAGACTTCCAGGGATGGTGACTCCACCACTTCCTTGGGCAATCTATTCCAATGCTTGACAACCCTCTCAGTGAAGAAATCCTTCCTGAGAATTTCTTTTAATGCCATATTACTAATCGTAGGACTATAGTGATTTATTATGCCTTGTGTTTATGCAGTGTAAAGCCATATGATTTAATAGCACACTTCTGCATTACATGGAAATATAAACTGAATACAAAAGTTAGCAGTAGGATAGAGAAAACTTAGTAAAGGCATTTGTCTTTGAGTTCAGGTGGCCACTGTACTTAAATGTGGCCATCACTGTATTTCCTCTGACTGGATTAGAAAACTTACCTGTTACTGGAAAAACATTGCAGCACATATAGGGCTTGTTGTGTTTTTACACTTATTTAAAAGCTTCTTGAAATTGAATACTGCAATAATGCAGTTTTATTCACAGAAGCAGATTATATTTTTTATTTCATAAGTATCCACAGATCTCAGACTATGTGCTGTGACCTTTTGGGGTTATTTATCTTCTTTCTTGTATGCACTGGAGCTTTGTGTGCTTTAATCCATGTTTGCTGTGAAGCAGCCAAATTGCCTCTTCTGTACCAATCTATGTTTCTGTGTGTGTAATCTGTGTTCTGATTGATGTATTAAAGGTTTTGTCGAAAATGTGAGTCATGTTTATCAGTATATGCTTATGAATTGTATTTTTTTGTATATTTGTTAAACAGTTATTAAAACTTTACAGACACTCAGATGCTATATATAAGAATATATACTTATTTGTTTAAATGTGATTTATCTTGTTAGGACGGGTGAGATGTGGTGCCCTTCTCATGTGTATGTTCCCTCGGTTTGTTAATCCAAGACTTTCAGATCCAGCTATGTAAACCATTGACAAATGGAGATTAAATAAATCTGATTTATTCAAGTTTCTTTTGTGTGTAAGTAGGTCTGAAGGACTGAGGGAAAAAAACCCAAGTTGCTTGTGGTAGATGAAGTCTTTTGAAACACTGGAATAAATAACTGTTTTTGATATGAGTTCTGATTATGCACCAGAGGATTGAATGGCAAAAAAACCATTGACTTCAACATCACTAGAGCTTGCATGAATGAAGTCAGGGGCAAGATTTGGTGACAAAAAAGTGCATCCAAATTGTGCTTTTAGACCTCAGGTACTGGTGTAAAATCTGAAGTCCACAATTGAAAAATTCAATGTGAGATGGACTTCTTTCCACAATTACATTAATAGCACTTTCAAAACTGTTTTGTTCTTAAGGTTGCACACTGTGCTGTCTCTTCCCATAACACTAGTGACAAAAAAATGGACACTTTCATGAGTTGATTAGGCATTGTTGAAGCCAGTATTGCTGATACGTAGCTGCCTAGGTCAGGAAGGAAAGATAGCAAGACAGACCAAGTGGAAGACATCACTTAGAACAATGATAAATTAGTTTAGACTAAACAATTTCAAATTGCAGCCCAGTTGTTAGGTAAGATTTTGTGTCAGATGTTTCTGAGAGGAAAAATTATCTGTTCTTCATAAAAATGTAATAAAAATGTTGATTTTAAGAACTATTGAAATTAACCAAAATATTTACTTTGCATATATGTATGATTTTCTCTTTCCCTCCTTCTTTATAGTTTTCCTCATTGGTATAGTTAGTGATGCTAGAAGTCTTTTTTAATTGCACTGCACAATAAATTCATATTTATAATGAGGCCTAACTAAGGTCAGTAGACTAAAATATTGATACAAAAACATGCATGTAGTTGGGAACAACACTACTTTTCCCCTAAGTTTTTGGTGTCTCTGGTCTCCCATAGCATGTTCCTTTTTTTTCCCCTACTGCTTTCTCAACCTCTGATTTTGTGCAGGTTGTGTGAGGATGTACTTGAGTTAAGTGCAGACTGGGGAAGCAGTATGAAGTTTTGGGCCCATACAATGCCATGGTCAAGGCACTGGTTTTCCAGAAAGATGTTGGCTTAGGGGAAGGAAACATATAGTGAGATGTCTAAAAAAAGTGACCTTTTGAAAAGCCTGAACAAATCGTGCTTGTTGACTGATAGGAGAAACAAATTTTCATATATGTAAGAGACTGATGCCGGGAGGGAAGCAATAATCCGCTTTCTATTTGTGATGGGTAGGACAAGAAGCTTAATGTAAAACGAAAAGAATCTGGGTTACATACTAAAAAGAAAAGACAAACAGAAAACAGACAAAGGTAGGGCAGAATATTTTTGAGCAGCAAGAATAGTGAGCTCCAGAATAGGTTACTTGGAGAATAAGGAACAGATTGAAAAACTCTCTGGATTACCTTAGAATGGGGCTTGGGCTATCTGACCTCTGTGTCTATTTTTTTTTGTTTGTTTGGGTTTTTTTTTGTTTGGGTTTTTTGGTGTTTTTGTTGGTTTTTTTTTGTTTTTTTTTTTTTTTTTTTTTTTTTTTTAATGTTAGGACTTGCATTCCTTAAAGATCCACACTGTATAGTATGAGTATATTATAGTCTAGAGTTCCCATTTGTTTATGCACAATAACATTTTGCAGATCAGTAAGGCCTGCTGTCCGGGGGATGCATGTGTTTTGGTGTTTATGCTCTCCAAATTAGGATAATTTTTGTGGAGTTCCTGCTTTTGTATGCTGGAGGAGTAGCTGTAAGCCTAATGAAATGGTTTCCTACAAAGCAATCAAGAAACAATTTCATTTCAGAGGCCAGTTCTGCTTCTTTGCTTCATCTCTTTTCGGATATACCCTTGGAGTACAGGTGTTAAGGAGAAGATGAATATCTGGAAAGTGGCAATTTAGGGGCATGAGATGCATTTACATTCAGTCTGGGAACATACGTGCCTCCTGTGAGTCAGCAGTGTCAAACAACTATGCGGCAGAAGAGAAAATGATAAAATAAAAAGGACTGAAGTGACAAAATGAGTGCAAATTATGTAATCAATGTTTCTCCTTTTATCAAAATAGTTATTTCAGTCCTAAACGAGCTTTGCCAGCTAGCAGCAACATTTTGAAGTGTTAGAATAATAAGCATTCATTGAATTTTGTTAGTTTTGATATAGTGTTAATTTTCAGTAACGGTATTAGTATCTAGGAGGCATTTATCACAGCTATGAAGTAGCAGACGTGCTGAAAAGGTTATTTTTTTAAAAGACACGCATGAGAATAAAAGCCTTTTTATGATATGAAATGAGATCATATCAGAAAAATGTGTTGTTTCACCTGATGGAGATCCCTTAGTTCCATGTAGAAAAGTTTGGTGTGTCACTGAAAATGGGGTGTCTGTAATGGTGCTGTGTGATCCTGTGTGGTTATTACTGCCAATTTATTTATCCTGGCACTGATTCACATGCCCTAGCAATTTTTGGGTCTTGCAGGACCATTACATCATATGAGTTAAACTCTGTATAATACAAGGTTTTTTTGACTTCTTGCAACTACCTTTGTATTACCATGGAATGCTGCTTCTATAAGTTGTTTGGTTTTTGTTTACAGATGTGAAAGTACGAAGAAGATGTATTGCACTCTAACTTCATCAGTAGCTAATGGTCCTCATTGCTGAAAAATGTAATTAAGCTCTTTCTAATATGAGTTTCTCTGGCTTCAGTTTCCAGGCATTGCCTCTGGTTTCTTCTTCAGAGCTCCAATACTTTATTCCTAGTGAGATGTTTATACTCTCTAATGAAGTCACCTTTCAATACTCTGTTCTAAACTAATCAGACATCTCTTTAACTTCTTGCTGTAAGGCATTTTCTCTAGCCCTTTGTTATTACTGCATCTATATGAATTGTTTTGGTTGTATTTTTATTAAAAGGCTTAAAAGAACTGCACATACACTGTTAACATCTGCCTCCCCAGTGCAATACAACATACTAAATCAATACTCTTGCAGTTTTCCTGTTGATTCATCCAAAGGATTGCTCTGTACTTAATTTCTGAGTCATCATCCTAGGAGCTCAGATTCATCTATTAGCTTATTAGGAATTTTTTTGAGATATTCCTCTTCAGAACATGTGTAGAGCTCTATGGAATATTATATGCCCAGCTGTAAACTCTAGATGGTTTCCCTGGTCTGTCTGCCAGCTTTGGCTTGTATCAGCAGCAGCCAGTTGTCTCCTGGATCATTTTATAGCAAAGGGCCAAGAACTATTCTTGATAGGTCCTATTTAGTTACAATTTTATGTTAAATACTGTATTTCTGAAACTTGATTATGTTTGCAAACGACTTGATTTTTAATCAAAATGATGAGTGGGTAAAACAATTTGTCTTTGAAAATGCCAGACACATTTCATCAGTACTCTTTTCACATTAGGTATAACATTCACCTTTTTTTTAGCTGTCTTGAGTTTTTTAGCTGTGGACTGTAGCAGAGCCAATAAGTTGATCATGGAGCTGGAGTGCCTCTTGTATGAAGACAGGATGAGAGAGTAGGGACTGTTCATTTTGGAGAAGAGAAGGCTCCAGGGAGACCTGACAGCACTTTCCAGTATCTAATGGAGGCCTACAAGAGGGCTAGAGAGGGACTTTTTACAAAGGAATGCAGTGATACAACAAGGGGGAATGGCCTTAAGCTGAAGGAAGGCAGGTTTAGAGTAGATAGAAGGAAGGCATTCTTTACTGTGAGAGTGGTGAGGTATTGGAATAGGTTGTCCAAGGAGGTTGTGAGTTCTACATCCCAAGACAAGGCTGGATGGGGGGTCTGGGTAACCTGGTACAGTGGAAGATGTCTCTGCCCATGTTAGGGAATTTGGAGTTAGGTGTTCTCCAAAGTCCCTCCTTCCAACCCAAATCATTCTATGATTCTATAACTTCCTGTGTATATACATTGATTTTAATGCCAACAGGCTTGTATTTGATTATATTACTGTAAATATTTAAGAATTTAGTAACAACATCTAAAACTGCTTTCTCAAAACTAAGATTAGTGAAGAAATCTTCATTCCAGTGATGCTCAGGACAAAATTTCCATAGAATTCTGTGAGGCTTATTCTGTACATACCTGGGCTTATGTATGTGGAGCCTTTATATCTAGTTGCTCTAAATAGCATATATATCCAGTTTTGTTTCTACTTAATGAGTTCATTTGTTGAACAGTTTATTCAAATACTAATCTAGAAAAATAATAGGCCTCTACCTGGTCATGTTGGCCAACTAGTATCTTAAGAAATATTTTGCTTCATTAAGTATTTGAATGTGATATGTTAAATGGGGAGACTTGGGAAATGTTTCTTTTTCCTTTCAGTGCTGAAAGCTGCCTTGTTAATCCTCTTGTTGTTACAGAGCAAACACGTGTATGTGAGCAAGAGCAAACTGGGTTGTGTTAGCAATGGCCAATAGCATTCTCTGTGGGGTCAGTAATTTACTGTCAGTGCTGAATTGAATGTCACAATCCCTAAAAAGTTGGAATTGCAAGGTCTGCATTGCCCCTGGGATTCAGTTCTCATAAAGGGAAGTTAGGCATTCTTTGGGGGGAGAACTCCAGCAGGGCAGCTGCCTGGAGCTGTTGGAAAGACAGACGATGTCAGGGATGTGTCTGCTGCCCACCCTTCATGGGAGACGAAGGAAGGAGGAGCTGTGTGTGATTTACCTTTAGAGGGTGGAATCCAGCATCTTGATGGACAGTTTTTGGAGTCCTTTCCTTGAGGGTAAATAACACTGGTTGCATAGTTTGATCTTTTTTTTTAAAAAAAAGTGTTTATGGAGATGGTGGAGGGTGGAAGAAGACAATCAAAAAGGCAGGCCTTGGAGTTAAAGGGAGAGCAAACCCATTTTTGACATGCAGAGTATGCCAGTAGTTTATTCAGTGAATATGTAACATGTTTGTTTAACAACTGCATTTAGCTTATATTTTTGACTGTTAAATCACTTGAGACTTGTCATTATATTATAGTTCTGTTTTGTTGCAGTAGTTGCTCTTCAACAGTTTCTTGTGAAAGCATTTTTCCATTTCCAAGGGTTTTATGAAGAACATGTCTTTTTTTAGCAAATGCGTGAATATGAAATGCTTTTTGAGGTTTTAGGGTTATTTTCCTTTTTTTTTTTTATCATCCTCATGGATAATCATTGCTCTTAGGCTACAGAATTACATTAATCCCAGAACACTCTTTCTTCCCATGCTTTTAAAAATATATATTTTAGAAATGGTTTTCTTACTTAATTTACTATTTACAATAACTAGAATAGATTTGTTATGGATAATATTCATCACTTTTTAAATTTTATAATTGCTAGTTTGTAAGTCAGTGCTATTAATCTCCTGGTTCTGTGTTGTGTTGGAAAAGATGTTATCTTCCTACACTTACAAAGAACCTAAGGCAGTAGATACAAAATGAGTGGAGAGACTTCACACATCGTTTGTTTCTCACGTTTAATTTTTTTACCTGTTTTACAGTTTACTTGTAATTATACTTCATATTAATACTTCACTGCTTGTTGCTTTACTAATGGGAGTCACTTATGTGCTGCTATTTGGATTGATGCTGACTACTGCTGTGGCTTTATTGTGTAGGAGGTAGATACTTAGATTGTGCCATGCTCCCTTAAATGCCTTTGTCTGCAGGAAGAAGGTACAATAGGAAAAAAAATGCCAAAGCTCATTTTTCCCTTGGGTTGTCATTTGATTCCATTTTCACTTACAGCTTAGCTTGCACTCTTGTGTAGTTTGTACTCTTTCTAACACTTGGACATGAAGTAATGTTTGAGCAACATGTAGCAGGACATGACTGTTAAGAAGCTGGAAGCATGAGTGAACATCACTATAAAAATGATAGCCACCTGAAATGTTTAGCTTGCTAGTTTTTGTTTTATTTATCGTTTTTCAGTTGGCCCCACTATTAAGTGTTTTGAAATGTGTTACTAAATTTAGCATTTACTTTATATGAAAGACTGTGCCTCAGAAATTAGATGCAGCCTGCTGCTGGAGATGTGGATTCTGAATGCCTGTATTTGGCCCATTTACTCTATGTGTTTCTTCTCCCACCCTATGCTAAGTTTGTTGTGGTGTTTATTTCCTTTTTATCTTTTGGGTTCTGGGGATGCTTTTTTATATAAGATCCCTTTCCAGTTGGGAGTAAAAATTCTGGTACATGCAGGGAGATACCTTTTGTAAACTTTTACAGAAAGCTCTGTTAGCCAGTTATTTATAAACTCTTGACATTAGAATTGTGCTTAAAGGAGCAGTGTTTAAATCCTTATTTCTCAGGAAATTACGATGCTGAACATACTTCCAAAGCTCAGGCTTTCTGCATAGTATGCACACAATATCAGAACATAATATTTATTATTTTTGTAGGCTCAGAGAAGAAAGAAGGGTGCCAAGTAAATGTAGTGAAGGCTGTCTAGGTTATTTCAATGGTTGAGAGATGAGAGAACATTTTAATCTTAGGGGCTGTGGGAGTTTGGGAGGAGTGTTTCTGGGAGGAGAGTAAGTATAGACTGAGATTTGTAGTGATTCAGAGTCGGTTAGTAAAAGCCATGTGGAGAAATTGCTAATTTTGTTCTGATAGGTCAGCTCTGCCAGTTCTTTACAATCTGACAAACTTGTTTCCTGCTAATTGTACATGTTCCAACGATGTTTGAGGGAAATTTAATTGGAATCATTCTAGAAATCACATCCATTAAGGAAAAGTTGGGAAATATAGAAGTTTCAAATTGATATGTAGCAGCAAAAATTAAATCTGGGACTGTGACTCTGGGGCAGTTTTAAGTGATATGCCAAGATAGGCAGCCTCCTCTCTGCCATGATGATTTCTCTCCAGGCTCTGCTGGGCTTACTTCATCAGAAATCCTGTGTGTCTTTTCTGGGCATCCAGAGGAATGTGTGTAGGGTTTTTTTTGTGGTTTTGTTTTGTTTGTTTGTTCTATATTTATTTGGGTTTTGTGTGTTTGTGTGGTTTTTGTTCTTGTAGATTGTTTTAGTTTTGTTGTGTGGTGTTTTGTTTTTTTTCTTTTTTTTCCAGTTCTGAATTTTTTCTGGAGTTCAGCAGATGAAATGAGTTGCACTGCCATGGTGCCAGGAAGACTCACATCTTTGAATAGATACAGGTGCTTTCTGTGTTTGAGAGCTGATACAGGAGGAGGCCCAAAACTGACTTTTGGATTACTTATGTCTTTGTGGATGGAGAATTTTAGAGGAAACAAAATGTTATTTGCAGCAAGTCTCTTTGTAGTTCTTCTAAAAATGCTTTGTCAGAAGAGTTGTATTTCTCATGTGGTTTCAGCAGCCTGCGTTCTAAGATGTTCTGCTGTCCTGTTTAGGAAGGAATGCACACACCAGTTTTGCAGAGGTCTAGCAGAGGTGCAGGATACCATTTCTGTACTGAATATGAGTTGATTTACTTTTATTAATGTAAAGGAAAGCATTTTAAAATGCAGTTTGAATTTTTCTTTGTCTTGGTTTTTGATTTTTATAAGATTGGGCAAAAAATAGTGACAATGGGTAATTCAATCTCTCTTGGGTTAATGGCGTTTTTAGCAGTTATTACACATTAGCCGGGAGGCATAGGAATGTGTCTGTGCTTACCTGACGTACTACAGTGCTGTGCTGGTTTTGGCTGGGTTAATTTTCTTTGTGGTAGTCAGTATAGAACTGTGTTTTGGATTTTTGCTGAACACAGGGTTGATAATACAGAGATGTTTTTACTATTGCTGATCAGGGCTTCCACTGGGACCAGGCCTTTTCTACTTTGCATACTGTGCAATTCCAAGGGAAATTGGGAGGAGACACAGTCAAGACAGCTCACTCCAACTTATCAAAAGAATATTCCATGCCATGTGACATCATGCTCAATATACAAAGTGGGGGAAGAAGGAGGAAGAGAAAATGTTTGGAGTGATGGCTTTTGTCTTCCCAAGTCACCATTATACGTGACAGGGTCCTGCACTCCTGGAAATGGCTGAACACCTGTTTGCATTTGGGAAGTAGTGATTTAATTCCTTGTTTTTTCTTTGCTTGTGTGCATGACCTTTGCTTTCCCCACTGAATTGTCTTTATCTCAGCCCATGGGTTTTCCAGCTTTTCCCTTTCCGATTCTCTCCCTGATCCCACTGGTGGGGCAGCGAGCAAGAGGCTGTGTAGTTCTGGGTTGCTGACTGGGGCTAAACTGCAAGAAAGACTGAAGATAAGTTCACTTAAACCAGAAGTGAACAACCCAAGTGCTTTGATAAACTGGCTCCTGGTGTAACAGGAGTTGACGTGCCTCTGGAGGATGGTGACCCATGCTGAGAGAGTGACTTCAGTCTGGGCAGTCTTGCCTCTTGGAGAAGGTAAATGTCACCAGCTAGCCCATCTGTAGTCCTCCCAAACTACAGGATGTTGGTAGCAGGTTCATCTCGAGCTGTAATTCACAGTTCCTTCCTCTAAATGGCACATGGTGAGGATTGAGAACAGTCTATCACTATATGCTCTTTGGAATATGCTTTGAAATTACTGAGCCATAATTTAAATACCCTGAGGCCAAGTGTAGAGTTTCATAGTTATGCAATTTTCTCTTTATGTAAGTTCTTTTCTTTGTCCTTTCCCCTTCTTCCTTGTAAACAAAATAGAGAATGATGAACACAATTGAAACAAATGTGCTTTGGGAAATGGAAAACAGGAGAAGTAGATAGAAAGCTATTTTAAAAAACATCACTGAAACACTGGAGTAAAATGTTGACTTGTTTTTCCAAAATATTGTCTTAGGTTGGCTGCTTACCCAAGAGCTGAATAAGGAACTATCATTTCTAGACAGTAAATAATTTAATAAGACAGACTTATACGACATACTGCTTTTTAGCTGATAAACTGGATAAGCAGTTAGACTTTATTTCAGGATTTAAATAAGATTTGTATCTCACGTATTAAGATGACATTTGTTTTGATGCTGTGTAATGCAGTGATTTGCATGGCATGCTTCCATCCTTGCTGCTACTTTGACCTATTCTTTTGCTGAATTATAAATCCTAAGGTTTTACTTCTATTTGTTCAGGACCGTGGGACTTCTTAAAAAAACACATCTATACATCACAGCTAAGAGTGAAGGCTCTTATGCTTATATTCCTGATACTCTTTTCGTCATGTGTTTTAAAGAAGCAAGCAGGAGAAAAAGAGATCAAAATGAAAACTGAGAAGCAATCAGCTAAAATTCTTTTAATAAGAAAATTTAAATTAATAAACATACTCTTTAACTGAATGTTTATTTAATACCAATCTGTAAGTGTAGTTTAAATATTAAGAATTGGTAAATAAAACCAAGACAAAAAGGGAGTGTGTTTGGTAAATGTGGATGAGAATATAGTGAATATATTAAATGTGGAAAAAGATAAACCTAGCCACAGGGCAGTCTTGATCTAACGAGTGCCATCCCTGCCCATCGCAGAGGGATTGGAACTAGGTGATCTTTAAGGTCCCTCCCAACCCAATCTATGATTCTAAGATAAACAAGGGAAAAAATGGAATATAACCTTTATTGTACGTTGAAACTCTTGAGGAAATGTTTGAAGCAAAGAATAAAATTCAAACTCTTTTTAAAAAAAAAAAGGTTGAATTGCTGAAAGTGAAGAGCACTAATATATCTAAGGGAAGACAAGACAGAAAGGGCTAAAGAATTGAGGAGTAACTACAGTAATGTTAATGCACTTAGATCTAATGCCCAGGGTGTACCAAAATAAAAGTTTGCTCTGGAAAGCTTGTATGCTAGAGGAAATCTTTACTACTAAAAGCGGTAGAAGAGGGCAACTTGAAAAGTACATTAAAGATGAGCTGGGGGATGTGTAGATTTAGCCATGTACATCTCCTTTCAACACAAGGATTGTATAAAAGAGGAAGATACTTTTGCTTCTTTGCTGATGGGAATTAAATGTTTACATCAAACTGTTCTTGAAAAGCTGATAGTATTTTAAAATTTTGTTGAGTCATTAGTTAGATGCATCAAAAACTTCCCACCTCTCTTGGCTTTGTCAGTATTTTGAACATTTCACTGCAAGTCAAATGTTTTTAACTGTTCACCACTTTCCATTCTAATACCCTAGATTTTGTACACATTTTAACTCTACCTACTGCCATTGCATTATAGTTTTACTGATATATTCAAGAGCTTTCAAAGTTTGGAATTAGCAAATTAGGTCTTCTCTTTGACAAGTCTAGGAATGCCCTACCTGCCTGTGGTCGAAGTGTATACGTGTTTCTTGTATATGCCTTTGTGTAAAGTTGTGAAGGGTTTGACCTCAGCAATGCTCTCCTGCCAAGTGTCTGCCCATTATATTATGAAATGCTGTGTAGCATATTTCTCTGAGGAGTCTCTGTGGAGACTTCTGACTATATTAATTCTTTTTTTTATATGAATAACATCATAAATATTATCATTTGATAATAATTAGCTAATTTAATTTGCTCATTGCTGCACCTCTAGACAAATGGAATTGCTCTTCTTTTGACCAGTACATTATAGGAACTGTAAGACCTAGTGATTAATTATTATCAAAAGGAATATAGTCTAGCTATCTGTAGATAAATCCTGAAATGTTTGGCCTCTGAATGTGGATTTTTTTCCTGGTATTTACACTAAGGTGTTGCAGTGGAGAATCTTTCTTCTTATGCCTAAGTAGCTTTCAGTCTTGACACTCATTTCATAATGGATACTTGTATCTATTTTATTTTTATATAGCTATTCAAACTGATGCCAGAGTAGTGAATATATGTATCTGATAGTTCTGAGCAGCTTTATTTCTATAATGATGGGAACATAATTCAAAACATTCTCATATAGAGGGGCTTGTGTGTGTGCTTGTTTGCGTCCGTGTTTTTAAATGAAGAGTGAAATTACAGAATTTATGAAAAATGGTTCTACAGTTCTGGGGTGAATGGGATGTGAAACCAGTATAAAGTTTTTCAACACTGATTATTGCAGGATGACAGTGAAAGTTCACCTTTGGTTGTGTTTTTTTCTGAGTATAAATGAAATGTTACATGTCTTAATTGTGTAAAGGTATGATAGCAATAATTATTCCTTATGTGAGCTTAACTCCCAACGAGCACTGGTGCATCACAGGAAAAGGAAAATGCTAGTCAATGCAGGGTCTAACTATTCCCTCCGAATGAAATTTTGAAGGCGAAATTTTTTGTGAAACTAAAGAAATCAGTAAAAATTCTTCTGTGACATGTGTGCATGAAATAAAAAAAATCACACTTTTTCATGTTACGTATTTCATGTTATGTTCCAAGATGGAGGAATAAGAAGTTGAGATCTCTGCAAAGAGGATGAGTACATTCACAACATGAGAAAACATTTTCAGATAAGTTGTTGTTGCTCTTGCTTTTATCAGGTTAATATTTACAAGTTAATATTGCCTTAAGGGTTATGGAATTTGGCACATGTAGGAGGAATTGGGCCGTAAACATGTTTTTATATATAAATCTATGCAAAATATATGTGCACATTTTCATAAAAATCAAAGTAAAACCAATTTGTTGAGCTGGGATGTTTCAATTATTTTTAACAGTGCAATTACGAAGTTTTTTAGAAAACTAGATATAATTTAAGTATTAATTGTAAGAGGATGATCCGATCAGAAAATTTCCAGATGGCATACAGAATTAGAGTAAGATATACCTTATGTACCTGCAGAGCAAGCCAACTGTCTTTACATACAGATGCAATTATTTTTAGGATGTATTTGAATTAATTTGTGTTGCATTAGTGGACTTGAAGGGTGGCTGTGTTGGTTAAAACTTCACCTTATCTTGTTTCAGGTAAAAAGAAAATTCTGCTTCAGTTTGGGTTTTTTTTCCTGCCAATTCACATTCGCAGAAATCTCCCCTCTGCTTATAAAATGAAGTTTCCAAACTAACTAGAGAATTTTGAGTGCTTGACTTGTAATAAGGTCTGATTTTTGAGAAGAAATTGTTGCTCCTTATTTTCTGAAAATTGAACTTGTTTAAAGTAATGTAAGTGGAGTACTTTGAATTACTTTTTTTTTTTTTTTTAAAGTTGTTTTCCATTGGACATTGATGTATAAAAAACTCAAAACATCTCTAGACCAAGATTTAGTGCTTCCAAATTAATTTTCTGAAAGGACAAACAAGGTACGTCTACTGTCTGTCCAGGAGTTCTTGAACTGGGAAGGAAATGTGAATGAGGTCATCATAATGTAAGCAGTGGGTGGTGTTCTGTGTCAATACTCTTGTGCTCAGGGTGTGAACGTGGAGGCTTACAGGTGACAGTGCTCTCTGGTCTGATTGGAGCAGAACAACCTTGTGTTCCCCAGTTCTCAGCATAGCACCAGTTGTGTGAGAACATTCATTTTCTCTAAACCTGTGGATTCTTCCCAAAGGTGGTACTGTGTGAGCCTCTTGTTGGAGTTCTTAGGTGTCACAAGAGACAGACCTGGAAAGTATTTAGGGACTTTTACACCAGTTCAAAAGTCCTCTGGAACTGTTGTGGTCTTAGCACTTGCAGAAATTTATTTTTTTTTTCCCACGTGAGGTGCTTGGAAGCCCTGGAGAGTAAGAGGTCACTGATAGTCTTTCTGTGGAAAAACCCCATGGACCTTTGATCAGGATAATGATGTCTGCATTGCTAGATGCATTGCTAGATTGCCTACTTGGCCGCAGGAGGTGTTCAGTCTTTTGCCCAGCCCAGTTGTGTGAAGTTGGTCCTGCTGGCCTGGCCCCAGCTCACCTGCCCTCACCACACCCCATTCTTGTGGCAGGAGGTCCAACGTGCAGCCAACACTGGCACAGGGTCTGGAGGCTTGGGGAAAATTGCAGAGATAGGCACGGGAACAAATCCCAGCTCCTGTTTTGGGAGCTGACATCAGCAGTTATCAGCCATCCCTGTGTGACCTGCCTTGTCCAGGAATGTGTCTGTGACTGCCTTTGCCTCCTCTGCAGTTCTTTGTACCTGTGTCATGCCTTGTTGCTACAGACCAAACCTGCTCCAGTATGACATAGTGCCTGGGTTGCCCTGGGTTGGCTTTACCTGGTGGCTGTTAAACCTTAGGGAAATGCCTATTCCCTTTCACCATTAGATGGAGCAAAGAGCTGTTCTCCCCCTCTATGCCTCGGAGCTGAGAGGTCTTTGCTTAAGCTCCTCCTGAGAGCAGATGAAATCTCACAGCTTGCAAGGGCTATGTGTTTGCTTCAGTTCAGAAAAATGAAGTGGCCAGTGCAGAATCCCAGTGTGGTTTACCATGTTTTTCAAGTTGCAAAACTAAGTAAGTGGTAAATTAATACAGTCTATAAAGAAGTGGCTTTTTTTTGCACAAGTTCAGTCTTCCATGCATGATTTCTGCTTTAACCCTCTCAGCTTGCCTGGAAAGTTAAGCCAATATAGTCAAAGAGATGTATAATCAAATACTTCTTTTTAAGAAGTGATGACTTGCCATCAAAAGGTGAGTATAACTTGTGCTGAAAGCTTAAGTTATTAACCTGCTGCATTGAGAAATATCAGTTCTTGTCATTTGCAAATCATTTTTCATTGGTGCATCTTTACATGCTGTGAAGCTATACTTCATATGTTTTTTGTGTGATAGGTGCTTTTTAAAATGTACTTATTTCTCCATTTAGCTGTGCTATTCCTTGTTTAGGTGTTTGTAAGGAGGAAGGAAATGAACATGTAAAGGAGCAGGATGAAATCCTGCTTGTTCTTGGCTGTGGTTGAGGTTGTTTGTGTTTTTCTATATGTGTATGCATGTCCCATTGCATTTGGCTTATTTTGAAAGAACAGTTGCTTGATCAAAATAGTATTTCTTTCTGTCTGTTTCACCCTGAAGGTTGACTTGTGTCTCATAAACACAGAGTTGTTTGTGCTTTCAGTTTGGGACTGAGAGGCAGGTTTGATACTTGGCTCCTGGCTAAGTTTTTTCACTCTTGGTACCTCACAATGTGTGGTTAGTTCCTTCCACTGCTTGTTCTTTCCTCTTTATACATTTATTAGGTTTTGTGTGTTGTGGGTTTTTTTTTTTTTCCCCTGTATGCTGAGCAAGTATTTGGCAGTGAATATTTTGCTAAGCCACTGGAGTCTCATCCCTATAGCACACCCTGCAAAAGGACTGCTGTAAAATTGACTTGGGGTATTTGGTACATGAATAATGGTCAAAAGGTAAATCCTGTTGAGTGCATCTTGTTGTACTGTGTTTGCAAGTGCATAGTCACACTGTATTATAGTAATTTGCTAGCATATTTTTCTACTCATATTATGCAGCATTTATTGAAATGCTATTATATCAGACATTTTTATGTTTTTTTATGAGGTAATAGGGTTATGCCTTTTAACAAGGCCTTGGATGCAATTTTAAGATGATTTGCCTTAATTTATGAGAAGCTATTCTCTCCTATCTAGCTAATTAAGTAAGAAAGGGTATAATTACTTACGCTTTGGAGTAAAATAAGAAAGATGAGTTGTCTGCTCTTTGCAGTCTTAATGGTGGTTGAATCTCTTCAAGGTTGTCAGACATCTGTCACAAGGTAATATCTTGTTCTGTGGAGGAGACAAAGCTGTTTGGCAAACTTGCTGCTAATGGACAAAGCTCTGCAAATTTGTACAAAACAGTTACAGGAGAGAGGGGTTTTGGAGAATGAGACAAAGATATTATGATGGGATTTTGTGCATAGTTCAGTTCTTGGACATAATCTAGTTCATTATTGTGTTGTCTATAAATACTGTAGAAAGATCATTGTGGGCTTACCAAAAGTAGTGTGATCTGTGGATAGCTCTTTTAAATAGAGTCTTCCATTGCAAACTTGGATTTTAAGTGACTTATTATTCTGTAGAGATTAGTGGAGCCTCAACTCCTTCGTTTTTTTACAAAACCAAACATTTGAAGAACATTCAGGTTATTTGCTTATTCATAGTGAAGAGTCAGTTGCCTGTGATTCACTGCAGTGAATATTCAGTCTAGTCTTTCTCTCCTCTCTTTGTCTTCTCTTGGAGTCTGATGTATGATTTATAGTTTCAAGGTCTTTGTGGATCAGCTCTACATCTGTAGCTGGCCCTTCGCAAGTCACAGTAACACCTATGTGGTGTTACAAACAGAATATTATAGTATAGTTATGTGAAGCAGTTCATAGAAAATTACTAAATGTGGTTTTAATCTGGTATTTTTATAAACAAAAAGTATTATTCACTACTGAAAACTGAAAGAAATAAAATGTTCAACTAGGCTAGGATGCACTACTATTTCAGTCACCTTCCCCCCCCCCCCCCCCCCCCCCCGCAACGTCAAACATTTCTCCTCTTGTCTGNCCCCCGCAGTAATGTGCAAGATTTCTTCCTGTAGCTGAACGGAAAATCTGATTTTATACAGTTTAAGCTAGAATTGATTTTTTTTTTTCATTCTCCCATTTGTTAATATTGCATGCATTTCATGCTGTGGAAACAACAGAGTTTTTCTTTGCACGTGGTATGGTGCAGTGGTCAATGCGCTCCTTTAGGAACTCCAAATTCACATTTGTTCCCTAACATGTTCTAAGCAAAAATTTCAAAAACAGTTATTGAGTGGGTTTTTAGGGATGAACAGGGGGATTTTTTTTCTTTATTTGTTTGATTTGCTTTTGTAATCACACTTTGGGAAAGGAGGTGAGTATTAAGATGAAAGTATTTGGACAACTTGATCTGGATTCATTAAAATTTTTAGAGTTGCTGAAAATACATATTTCTTTCAATGTATCTGTCAAATAATTAAACTCTGTCCTTAAAAATAACTTCCTAAGGTAGCTGATAACTCTTTACCCTGTGGAGATATGCCTGAGAATACCAAAATTATTTGGCATGGTATTTCTGTTTAATACACAAGCAATCATTTTAACATTTGTGTTTTACTTATAAAGACATTCTCTTCGTATTTTTGTTTATACATAATTATTATGTAATAAATACACTACTCCATCGTGAAACTCTCTGTGCACTATGTGCACTCTGTGTACCTACTGAACTGACAGAAGTGGAAATTTTAAAGACTGGCACACTTAGGAGAATGTAAAGGCTCTTAGGAAAGGGATAACCTGTTATGAAATGTTATTACAGCCTTGGTTAGAACTAGCAGTGAGCCAGAGAGCTGTGTTACTGTTGAAGTAAAGGCTTCTGACATGGTGTTTGCTTGCTAAAGGATCCCAGCAGCCACTGGCCTTGTGCAGTCCATGGTATGGGGCTTTCCAGAGCCATGGGTATGATGGTCACTGGGAGGAAGCACTGTTTCCAGTGAAGCCAAATCAGCTTCATTTTATTTATAGAAGGAGGTGTTCAGGTGGCAGAGAATAGGTTTTTGAACAGTCAAAGAACAGACAGGGATTTAGTACTTATTTTGATTTTGATTTTGAATTTAGGTAAAAGCTAATCTTACTACTGCTTGTGGCTGAACTGCAAAACAATTGTGAAATGTTCAACTGTTTAACTGGTATTTTCAGACTACATTCAAAAACTCTTTTTCATATTGTGTGTTTCTCTGAATGCTTCCAATATTAAAAATTGGGAAAAAAGTTATTACCCCTGTTATTCCCTCATTAGTTCTATATACCTCCCCCAACTCCTGACCACCCTTATAAGGATGAGCCAGTTGTCTTCATCCACAAGTGGTAAAAATTTTGGATGCTTGTGCATTGGGTGCGGGTAGCCCTCTGAGCCATTGATAATGGCTTAAACATGAGGTGGATTTCAACATCAAAAAGCAGAATGTTTCCTTTCTGCCTTCAGGATTTGGTGTATGAATGAGAGGAAACAGGAGCCGTTGTTTTGTGGTGCTGTTGGAATTCATTAATATGAAAAAAAAACAAAACCAAACTGCAAAATCAGGATTTTTTTTAAAATTCTGTTTTCTAAGAAGCAAAAGGAAGGGGTTTTGCTTTTCCTTGGATAGTATTTTTTTTTTTTAACACATATGTTTTCATGGAGAGAGGGCGAAAAACCTTCCAAATATCTGAAATTCCTAGTGTGTGGCATTTTTCAGCTTACTTATTAATGCAGTAGAAAAGGACTGAGCTTTTAGGTGGAGGAAAAGGGAAGGTCTTGACACTGAAACTGGAAAAGACAGTAATGCTGTGGCAGAAGTGACCTGCAGTGTATTCCATTCATAATAGCTTCTGTATCTAGGAGATGAGGTCAGTGGAAGGAGCAATAGATTTTTAATGTGAATGGACATAGCCATCCCCTATAGATATAAACACCTGTAGATTTTTATTGCTGGCCCCAAAAGTAAGTCCTGGAGTACTACTGCAAATTGATCTAGTGTCTAGTAAAAGAAATCCTTCTGAACCACAAAGTGCTTGGAGACACTGGGATCTTTTTGATTGTTGTTGTTTTCTTTCCAACAGCTTTAAATGCGGTTTTAACTCTGCAAAACCACCATGAGCATCTTCCAAACCTAGAACAGTTGTGCTCTCCTTAGGACAAGCTAATCTCAGAAACTGAAAAAGTGAGAGGGCTTCACACGAGAGGAAGGATTTGAATGGCTGAGCCAGAGCTGGCATGCAGCCCTGGCACCGGCAGGGCTGGCTCAGCCCTGTGCCCTGTGCTGGGGCGTTTGTCACGCGGTGAGGGAGCAGGAGCTGGAGTGCTGCCAGCCAAGGTTCTTTGGAGAGAACAACAGCCCTGTGAATAAGCAGGAGCGCCACAGAGGAGATGTTTTTTTCTTTTTGCTTTACCTTGTTGAACCTTTGCCTCTGTTGAACTTGTTCTGTATCTGGCCCAGCTGTGGAGATGCAAATTGTTGACAATGTGCCTATCTTAAAAGGAACGCACGAGGCAGGCAACAGGGCTGGTTATGTTTTGCACATTGTGTTCATTTGTTTAGAATATTCCTTTCTGAAGGTCTGGGTACATGTACAAGGCTGCATTAACGATGTGTGAGTAAAATGTACATGGAAATATGTAGCATTCCTTGGTCTGCCTGTAGCAAAAGCACCCTGAAGAGAGTGAGACAGTGAGGAAATGATGAGAGAGCTCTGGAGAGAGCAGTGAAACTGTTGGTGAGGTCACCTGGTGCCCATGCTGTGTTCAAAATGGCCTTGTTCTTTGTGATGACTTCACTTTGATCTGCTGGGCACATACATTGTATTTATGCACACAGAAGCATGTGTTGTAGCTTTAGGGTCTTTTTTGTTAATGGTGGTACAGGTAAAATTCAGGGGCCCTCCTGAGCTTTCTAAATGCTCCCTTAGGAATTAGTTTTGAAGATTTCTGTTCAAGCTGTCTTACTTTTTCATCATATGAGGTTTAAGTTTGTTTCTGTTAAATGTATTCTTTAGTTTTCTACCTGAAACTTGCCGTGGCTGTTCCTTTTAAGGACATAGTGACATAATGTGTGTATGTTCCTTTTAAGGACATTTCTAGGTTGGTAACTCTTAAAGTGTAAGTTATCCTGAGAATATTTAGAATTTCTTAAGGAAGAAATGGAGTAAGCCTTGGCTTACAAAGTCATTCTTATTGTCAAAGGCATCTTATTGTCTCCCTTGTCCCACCTTCTGTTGTATAGCCAGCCTTGTTATTTCTCATTTTTCAGCTTGGCGAGTTCCATTATTTGTTCAGCTCAGGACTGGCAGTCTTCCACTGCCATTAAGAGGATGATTTGCAGATCTGTGAGCACAACACTCTTTGCTTTGAGAACAGCCTTGCATTTGGTTTACAGTTAGGTACTGGTAAGATAAGGAAGATCTTGATCCTGGGACACTGGAAGGTGAAAAAGAGTGATGCTGGTGTTTTTGCCAGAACCTTAGTACATGAGTCTGGCACAGCTCTAGTGGAGGAGCTGTACTGAGGAACCAAGGCCAGTCCTATATGATGAGCTGTCAGGGTAGCTCTGGCAAGAGTGATTTGGTTCTCTTTGGTTGTTTGGTTTTGGCTTGATTTTTTTTTTTTTTCCTAATTTATTTTTCCTTTCAATTTTTTTTTTCTTTTTAAATAAAGATTTCTTTGGGGCATTGCTGTCTAAGAAACATCAATAATCTCCTCCTCTTTGCATTTTTTTTGTAGTCTTTGTGTGATGAATCGCAAGAACTGCATGTCACTGAGCATGCAGAAAGTCTCTGAATGTTTAGTTCTGAAATCTGGCAGTTGAGTTGTCAGTCGAGATTTGTGTGCAAATCACAGTATCATGACTAAAATTAACTTTCATGAATGTAATGAAACAGTGTGAAATCTAGCTTAAACAATAAGCTGAATGGCAACATTGATTTTTGTAAGGTTAATAGGCTGGGGAGAAAAATGTTGCAGTATTTCCCAGAATGTCCCAATCTCCAATTGTGACATCTTAAGAAAAAACTCTTTTTTTTTTTTTTTTTCTAATAGCACAGTTACTTTTGTTTAGTGAAACAGAGGTTTTATAATATGAGCTGCATGATCAGCCCTTATCTCTGTATGTTTCAGAAATAGGAAATGACTGTTTTTTCATGGATTTGCTCTCAGATGTGAAATAAATGCAGTGGTTTTTTCCCAGCTAAAAGGCCTGGGAAATAAAAAGGGGAGAAAAGTAGGAGCCCATGACATCCTATTTTTTGTAATCTAAGATCTTAAAATTTCAAGAGAAATGCCAACTTATCCCCAGATATATAATAATTCTGAAGTAACTCAGAACTGGAAATATTTTTGACTATTTCTTCTGTTCTTTCCACCAAGGTTGTTTTGTATTACAAAATGAATGATTCATATTTTCTTCTTGGTGCATCCCTACAGTATTCATTTTGTTCATTAGTAAATCAGCTCAGCTGCTGAATCATAGGAAAAGCACCTCAGCTGATATTTAAAACCATACAATTTTTCCCAAGTAAAAAATAAAAAAAAAAAAAAAAAAGAAAACCCCCCAAAAAACCCAACAAAATTAACTCAAAATATACATGTCACATTTTCTCCTTTGTTTAAGGCTTTCCAGATGTCCTGCAGAGCTAAGGACTACATGCTAAGAATAAAATGCGTACTAATATACCTGGGATACTGAATAATTACTTCATGTTGTTATGGCTGTTTATTTAATCAATATTTTTGTCTCAGTGATTTTCATGGTGTTATTCAGATGGATGCTTGCTAGATTCAAATGACAGCCAGCAAGTATTTTTCCCAGAAGAACTGACCAGCTGAAGAAGCTTTTTGGTAAGAGGGGGGAGAAAAAAAAATCAAGTAATTGACTCAACCAGTGCCAATTGGCTTCATCAACAATTGCTGATCTAAATGCCAAATCTAGTTTTCTACTGTTGTGAGCTATTCCTTCTGTACAGCGATTTCACCTTAACTGTTCCAATTCAAAGTCAATGCTCGCCACTACTGAAATAGAAATGTTGTCTGTAACCCTGAGTATTTGTTTTCCTCAGTTTGTGGTGCAGTTTGGTAGGCACAATGAATACACAGAATCACAGATTGATCAGGTTTTTTTTCCTGGACCTACCTTCTATTGCATCTTTTCCAACCTTCTCTCCCCCCACTCGCCAAAGTGCAAACAGTTATGTTGGAAAATGCACTTTTATTTCTCTTGAGTTACTCCTTATGACCAAAAGTCTTCCCTTATGGAAGTAGGCTGTATAGTAATGAATCCTATAATAGAAATGCATTTTAATAATACTGTTAATAAATACTTTTATATAGAAATCTGTTAGTTCCTTCCACAGGTAATTATAGAGATAGATCCTTCTAATCTACTTTCCTGTTACATTAATATAATACCTTAACAGTTTCCTCTGGAAATTTACCCTTTAGATACTGTTGTAAAATATCACAATTATTTTTAGTCTTTTATTTCACATTGTAGTCATCCTCTTAAGAATGACAGTCATTATTGGTTTGTATCTAGGCCATTTGTGTAGTTGCAGCAATGTAGTCATTAGGTAGAAATCAGACTTGTTTTTTTTTTTTTCCATGAACTGTACACATAGAAATAGAATCACAGAGTCATGGAACGGGTAAGGTTGGAAGGTACCTCAGTGGATCACCTGGTCCAACCTCTCTGCTCAAGCAGGGTCATCCTAGAGCACATTGCAGAGTATTGTGTTGAGATGGGTCTTGTCCAGTGAGGGAGACTCCACAGCCTCTCTGGGCAACTTTTTTCAGTGCTCAGTCACCCACACAGTGAAGAAACTCTTCCTCATATTCTGGTGTAACTTCTGTGTTCCAGTTTTTACCCTCTTGTTCTATTGCTTGGCACTGAGTAGAACCTGGTTCCATCATCTTGTCACCCACCCTTTAGACACTTACATATATTGATGATGTCTTGTTCCTTTGTTGTATTTAATGTGCAGGGTTGTGTGTTTTTCTGTGTTTTGGTGTCTTGTACAAAGATTTGTTAGAAAATACAGAAAATAAAATGGTTTTTGGAGGGTCATGATTTTAAAATCTCTATTTATAAAGGCCTGAGTAGTATGTGAAATTTTCAAGAGAAGTACATGTGATGAAAGGCATATAAGCAAAAGTTGAGGGATGTCAAGGAAAACTTACTGAATAGTGTGGGACCATGGAAAAAAGCATTTAGAAAAATGAGTAAAGTTCAGATGGCATTGAGAGAAAAACAGTTGATTAAAAGTTGCTTTTCTTATACGAAATGGATGAACTGAAATCAAGAAATACTGGATTCAAACTTTAAATATGTTTAGCAAATTACTGACTGGGTTCAAGTTTTGCTTTCTTCTGAAATGTGACAAATCTCATGTGATGGGACGTCAGTTGTGGCATAAGGGCAGAGCAGAAGGCTGCTGGTGTTTTGGAATGTAAATGTTTTTCCAAATAACATTCCCATCACATGAATTCATTTGAAGGTCCCAAGAATTTTGCTTAACAAAGCATGTCAAGCAAAGAAAAAGTATTGTTCTTTACTGTTGATAGTATTTGGAAACTTTATTGTTTCAGTCTTCCTTCCTATCTATTTGCACAGATTCATCATCTTGTGTACCTATCCCTCTCCCAGTTTGTAAACAAGTACAAATAATGTAATTAACTGCAGTGCTTCCCAGGTGAATTAATTTTTCTGTTCTTCATACTTTTTTTTTTTTTTTTATTTCTAATGCTGCTATCTAGCCTGTGTTATATCCTGTAATGCTGCCATCTAGCCTGTGTTATATCCTATATCTACTTCTCTTGCCCATCCTAGCCTCCTACACAGTAGACTGGGCTCTTTCCTGCTTCCTCTGACTGCCACTCGTGCCAGTTATGTCTTGTGAATCATGGGTGTACATGAAAAGGCACAAGGCACAAGAAAGGCATAAGGCAAAATATCATAACAGTGATAAATTAGAATAATATACTTCTTGAAACATCTGGGGAGCATGGAGGTATATAAGAATGATTGTTATATAGGTTTTTGTAAAAGTGCTTTTATTTATACCTTCATCCACAGCAATACTCTGGCATACACCTGGAAAAGCTGGCAGCTGTGGTTTAGACAGGTCCCTTTTTGGTGGCTTAAGAAGTGGCTGGATGGCTGGGACGAGAGTGGTCGTGAATGGTACTGCATTCAGTTGTCATCGTAGTGGTGTCCCCACACTAGTGGTGACCCCTAGGGATCAGTGTTGGGCCCAGTTCTTTTAAATATCTTTAGTGATGACCTGGTTGTGGGGCTGAGTCTGCCATTAGCAAATTTGTGGATAACACAAGTCAGAGTGTTGATCTGCTGGAGGGTAGGAAGGTTCAGTGAACAGGCTGTTCACTGCCAAGACCAACGTTATGAGATCAAATGATGGGTCCTACATTTGGCCACAATAACCCCACACAGAACTGCAGACTGGAAGTAAAGTGGCTGGAGTGTGGCCCAGCAGAGAAGGGCCTGGGGGATGCTGGTTGACAGCAGCCGAACATGAGCCAGTAGTGTGCCCAGGTGGACAAGAAGGCCAATGGCATCCTGGCTTGTATCAGAAATAGTGTGGCCAGCAGGACCAGGGAATTGGTTCAGCACTAATGAGGCCTCACCTTGTGTCCAGGTCTGGGCCCCTCCGTGTAGGAAGGATACTGATGTGCTGTCCAGAGAAGGACAATGGAGCTGGTGAAGAGACTGGAGGACAAGTCCTGTGAGGAGTGGCTGAAGGATAGTGTAACCTGGAGAAGAGGAAGCTCAGGGGATACCTTACTGCTCTCTACAACTACCTGAAAGGAAGTTGTAGCAAGGTGGGGGTCGGCCTCTTTTCACAGACAATCATCGACAGGAGAAGAGGTCCAGTCTTTAATTGTACCAGGGGAGGTTTAGGTTAAAGGAAGTTTAGGAAGAGTTTCCTCACAGAAAGGGTAATTAGACATTGGAATGGGCTGTCCAGGGAGGTGGTGAAATCACTGTCCCTGGAGGTGTTTAAGGAAAGATTGGATGTGCCATGGTCTAGTTGACATGGTGGTGTTTGGTCATAGGTTGGGCTTGATGATCTCAGAGGTCTTTTCCAACCTAATTTATTCTGTGATTCAGTGAAAAAAAATATATAACCACAGAATAATCTTAGGGATTTTCAGCTCTCTCTCATGCATAGTATGTTATTCCTCAGTATTTGTGAGAAATTAAACTGCTAAATATTTTCAATGAAATATTTATGTAGAAATACTTGATCATATGTGGTAACAGTCTTTGGTCTAAAACATTGCAATAGTTTGGTAACTGCCAGGTTTCAAATGAGCAGTCAGGACTCTGGGAAAGATGGGAGGGATGGTAATTAGAAAATGTAGTGAAAAATATATTTTCATATTAGCAGGCGAAGCTTATTTGTAGTTTTGTTTGGTGAACTACTTGCCCCATGGTTGGAAATGCTTAATGAAAGACAAGAATAGGAATGAAGAAGACCTGATGAGGTGAGAATGCCTGTATTTATTTACTTTGTACTACTGTGGAGGTTAGTATGAGGAGGCTGAAACTTGGATGAGTACATTTGTGCTGTGTTTAAAACTGTAGCATAACTTCCTCAGGTTATTGGAATGATTTATATCTGATACGAAATATTTTATTACTAGCCGTGTTTTCAACAAGGTGAGTGTACACTTCATGAAGTACTGAGTGAGACATCAAGAGGTCTAAATTAATGTTCTTTAAGTACCAGTTTCCTTTGTGATTGCTGAGATGCTCAACCAATTGGGTGTGCTCTCCCTTTCTGTAAAAGGGGAAATCAGTGAAGATGCTTGATTGTTTCACAGTATGGTGGAGAGTGAAATACTGTAAAGTGAAAAAAAATGATGGAGAGAAAAAATGCTTGTCTCGACAGCAGCATTTTGAACATATTGGTAGCATATTGTGGAAAGCTTTGGCAGTTTTCTTAGTGTCAGCTAGTTATTAGAGGAAGAGGGGAATCTTCTTTCATGTGTGCACGTTCAGCAAAAAGACCCACATTGTAACAGTGAGGAATCATCCAATCATCTTTTTTTTTTTTTCTTTGACTTGCTTTGTTAAGCAAAAGTCTTAGAACCTCGAAAAGAAAGCAAGTATGTTCACATGTTGAGAAGAGCATTTGGCTGTAACACGTTTACACAATTGTCTTGCAAATCCCGAATCTTTATTTTATGGTCTTTTATTCTTAAAAGAAAAAAACACAACAATTGTTTTCCATATATTAAAAAAAAATAACAAAAATGTTTAATATATATTATATCTACTTACTCATCTGTATTGAAGATAGCCATAAAGACACGAGTGATCAGTTAAAGGGGTGTTTAAAACTTAGTGCTGCTTCTCTTTCTGCCAGAAATCAGTCCTACTGCTTAGACTTTGAATCTACCTGGAAGTAAATCTGGAGTTCTCCAGAGGTTTTATAAGTCAGTTCAAGGTGGAAAGGTTTTGAGACCCTTTCTTTGGAATTCTGCTTAGTTTTTTGTACAGCCTTGGAGTCTTAAAGATTGGTTGGCAATGATTTTTTTTCCTTTGGATCTTTTTTTTTTTTTTTTTGATGATGGTTTTTTTGGGTTTGTTTGGGGTCTTTTTTGTGTGTTTTTTTTTTGTTTTGTTTGTTTGTTTTGTTTGGGTTTTTTGTGGTTTTTTTTCTTTTGTTTGGTGGGGATTTTTTTGTTTGTTTTGTTTTGGGGGAGGGGAGGGTGAGTGTGGGGAGTGTGGAATAGCTGCAGTGTGTAATTTCCCCATCCTCCAAAGAAGCCACAAGTCTGAAAAAATATTAATGTAACTTCTTCTTATCTGCTCTTTGTACAGGAGGAAGCAAATAACATTCACCTCCTCTTGAAATGGAGGTTCTCAATTTCTTTGTTTTCCTATATAGCTGCAAATAACAGTAACCCAAGACAGGAAACTTTTTCTTTAGCTTCTAAGAAGATCCAGAAGCAAGGAGCAACATCGAAGTGAGGTCTATACTCGAAATGATGAATTTAACTACTGATTTCAATATCATTTTGAAGGACCGTAGGAGGTACCAGCTTTGCTGCTAATGACAAAATGCTCTCTGAGCTCTGAATGCTATTATGAAACTTGGACCTAACGAGAAGTTCATAAACTTTTGGGACCAAGACTAAACCTACTTGCTGAGACCCCAGTGCAGCTAGTGCTGTATCGTTTGTTTCTCCAAGCCTGTTTTTCTTACAGGAGTAGGGGCGTGTCTCCAAACAGTGTGATGCAATGGGATGCTGTTGCCTTCTTTGACTCAGTCACTGAGTTTGTTTCTCTCAAGCCTTTGTATTTTCCTGTATTGTCTGTATTTGTGGCATGTCTAAGTCTCCAAGCTGTGCTGAGTCCTTGTAAAATAATTACGTTTTGAAATGAAAGTGTGTGTATGAGAGTAAGAAACACCTAAGAGTAAGGTAATGCCTTCTATTGTATCAGACAGGGATTATTTACATTTGTTGGCCAAAGGTATTGAAACTCCATTCAGACTTATCTCTATTTCATTGTTCTTATTCAAAACTGGTCTCACAAATAAGGAAGTCAGTGCAGATAATGGTTATCCAGTCAGTTTTTGACTTTATAAATGCAGACTAGTGCCTGGATGACATAGTATCTGCCATGTCTCATACTGAGAGAGGCTGAATTAGCTATCCCTCCTTTGTTTCCTAAATGTAGACTTCTTGTTAATTGTTCCTTTTTTTGTGTGTGACAAGCTTCATCCTTGGAATTCAGTGCTATCATTTGGTAAGAAGAAATATTAATAGAGAATGTAGATTCCAGTTTGACCAATCTTTCTTTGCATATAAAAAATAATCTTCATAGAATGGGAGCCACATAGCACCATCACTTGCTAAGAGCCTAAGGAGCTGAGACTTGCAAAGCACTCTGTCTATCATGGGTTCTACCATAGCTGGTGAACTGGGAAGGAGCTGACTTTCCAGGGACACATCATGCTGAATCCCTTGCAGTAGTTCTTCCATCCTTCCTGAAGTAGGAGATCCCAGTTGCATCTGTGTTTGCCACCTGCACTGCAGATTTAGGGCAGCTTTCATCACCTCATGACCACTTGCCAGATTGAGTTTATATGGTAGTTATTCACTGTATGTTGCATTTCAAAAAGTGAATCTGTGTAACAGGGCTTGAAACTCAACAGTTAGGTCTCCATAATAAGACATGGTTGAAAACACATATGAGATGAAACGCGTCTGACAAAAAAATGTCTGTCTTGTAGTTGTGGACTCTTTGGGAAATTAGTATGGCTTGGCTGTTAGCTATACAGCACACGGATGCAACAGAATTAAACCTGAGCAAAATAGTGGAATCAGATATATTAAGAGAAAAAATACTTTCAAGAGCACTGCAATGCAGATGACAGTTTTTCTTGAACCATGAGTACAGTGGCTGTTGTGGTGATAATATTGTCTACCATATTATCCAGTCACTTGTGTGGTGGGTTTTTTTTGTGTTTGGGGTTTTCTTTTGTTTGTTTGTTTGTTTGTTTTCCCCCCAGGAGGTTGCAGTTTTTGCTCTTATTTATACTTTTGTTAATTTTTATGTGTGATCTTTTAAGGCCTTTAGCAGCTTCAGCAAACCATAGTGTGGTTCAGAGAGGTTTGTTAAGATGCCCGAGTTGTTAATCTGAATTTAGTACAACATGAAAGAAAGTAACCATGAGAGTTGTAAATAGTCAAGAGAAATTATGTTCAAAGAGAGACTGCATTTACTTTTTTTTTTTTGCTTACATGTAAAAAGTGTTTTCTGGGAAGCAATTTGTGAGCTTATTTAGGTAATTATTTTTCCATTAGTAAGTTAAAAGAGAACAAAATATTATGGCTTTTTTTAAATTTTTGCTTTTATAAGCAAGTTCAAGATTTATCTATTTTTTTTTAAATATATACTTTTGAAAGCTATCTCTTGAAAAGTACAAGGGTGAAATAAAAAAAAAACAAAAAAACATTCAAATGAAACTGCTCTGCAGAACCATTACTGTCACTTCATATGAAAGACCAAAATGATTAAAATGTATCAAGTTTGAAGTAATACCAAATCATATATGGTGCTGGTGAAGGACAGTTACTACTGTGGTTAATTCCCACCAGCACAAAGGAGAATCTCAAAAGTAACTCCAGAATACAGACTCTTTTTTTTTTCCTTTATGCAGTCTCTTTTTTATTTTTTTCCTGGAGGGAAGAGAATGGGGGAAGAAGAAAAGCCTGGGGACTGTAAAGTCCATCCAAAGCAAATTATTTTTATATTTTTTTTCTTTTCTAAAAGTCATCATTGAGATAGTGGGAGTAAGACGGATGTAAAGTCTTTGGACATGGCATCCATTTGATGAACAGGCTATCGTTATTTCTTTTAAACTCTTGCAAGTCTTCTGCTGGAATCTGAATCTGTAATTTTCAGCCTTAGGCAAGAGAAGATGGTAGTACCCTTTTTGCTTCTGAATTCAGACAGAGAATGTGGTCATTCAGGAAGTCATGCTGTTTTACATCAGTGCTTTTGTTAGGCATTCCATACAGACTCCCTGTCCTTTCAAACTATATGAAAATACATTGGCGTTGCCTATTTCAAACAAAATCAAACCAGGGAAAAAACCCACAGCTGCTACCACCAGAACAAACCAAATCAAAACCCCCAAAACGCAGCAAAAACCAACCAACCAAAAAAAAAAAAAAAAGGAAAAAAAAAACAAAAAAAAAAAAAACAAAAAAAACCCAAAACAAAACAAAAAAAAAAACAAAACAAAACAAAAAAAAAAAAAAAACACACACAAAACCCCCAAACCGTTCAGGAAACCCAGAATGAACAAATGTACCTGTAAGTGGTGAGACATGGACTGCATGTTTTTTCTTTTTGTGTTAGTGATTTTTGCATTCCTGTCTAGAGACGTAGATAAAAATTTCCATCAACCTATGTTCATGGATCAAGTTTGAGCATGGGCCTTCTTGCACAGCAGAAACTCTTGGTGTAGACAATGCTGAAGGGAGTTGTTTAAGGATGACTTTTTTAGGGGTTTGGTGTGGAGATTTTTTGCTTTTGTCTTCTGTTTGAGGTAGGCATGTCCTACCTTGGGTGATACTCTCATATTCTTTTCTTTACACCTCTGTACATCTGTGCATCTCCAGTGTTTTTTTTTTACTGTACTGAACCCAAGAAATTGGGCATCACCAGTAGAAAAATCTGACATATACAAAACTCAAACTTGTGTTGTGGGCACAAGACTGTTTCCATGTGGGGCTTGTGCAGTGACTCTTGTAACATACATATGAGTAAGTGTAAATGTGGAGGACACCTTGTCTTTGAATGTGTTAAGTGTAGTACCTCCCCACCCCTATTTCTGGAGTTCAGTCAGTGGTCCTGCAGGTTCTCCAAACTGTTTTCAGTAGTTGTTTTCTACATAAAGCCTGGCTTTGTGTACTGATACGGAAAATGTTTGATGATAGAATTGCCGATATGCTGAAGATGTCCCTCTTTCTTATCAGTGGAAATGTGCTCAGCTGCTTAATTCCTCTCTTAAGCCTAACAATGCACACTTGAAATTTGGTTTAACAATGACAAAGTTGCATTGATGTTGACATCTATCTCCATGTTTATGTCAGCACTAAGATATCTCTTGTGTTCTAATGTAGTAAGAGAAAAATTTTTTAGATATTTTCTTTAGACATCCTAAATGATTGTTCATTTGTAGCTCAGCATTTCTCATGATGCAATTGCAGTAATTTAAAAAAGCTTTGCAAAACTTCCTCTTTTCCTTATCTATTCTGAACATTACTGTAGGATTCTGCATTATGTTCCTGTTAGCTTAGTAAATATGTTTTGCATAGGTTTTGATCCATCATAACACTGCTTTCTGCTTGTCCTCCAGCTGCTCAGTGTTTTGGCAACCTTGCACTTCTACGCTTGTTTATTTTGAAAACTAGAAATAAAGACCCCTTAAATTCCATTATCAGTGTCCTGTTTTGCTTTCTGTTTCCCTCTTGATGTGTTTGTTTAGTCTGAGGATGACTGGAAAAAGTAATTTTGTAACATTTAACACTCACATTACTATTGCCCATCATGCAACTCTTTTGTGATGGCCGTGCTCTCCTGCCGTGTTGCCAGGCAGTGCTGGGCTCCAGCCTTATGAGAGCCACATCCTCTTTATGCCTGCAGGATGTGTAATTTGCTTCCTTTTTTTTNTTTTTTTTTTTTACTTTTCCCCTTTCTTTTTCCTTCTGGGCAATACTCAGAGCTCTATTTTATTTCCAGTCTGATATTCAGAAAGGCATGCATAATTGAACGGTGCAGTCTAAAAGGTTAGAAGTGCAAAAGTTATTTTTAAGCATCTGTTTTCTGGTTCAGACTTAATGACATCTGAAGCATGTTTTTCAGGGCGACTCTGTTAGGATGGTTTGTTGTGTGGAAAGGCTGATCATAAGCTATTGAAAGTGATGATTCCTTTTGCATAAAGTTTTCTCTTCAGCAGTGTGGTGAATTATGTAAAAGTTTATATAACACTGTATTAAAAAAATCACTGCTTTTGTTATTTTTGCAGTTTTCTTCCCTTCCTAAGATTTAAAGAAGAGTTCTTCCTTGACTGAATTAGACACTCAGGCAAACAGTGCTTGGAGACCAGTGTTTTAACAATAACTGCAGAAAGAAAAAGGAGAGGCGCTCCCATGTTTTAAAACCAACAAAAAAAAAATTATAAGATTTTTGGATTGTTAGATTTGTTAGACATAAGAAATGTCCAATTTACTTGATTTATTGATTACTGCAAAATACAAATAAAACATGACACTTTTTTAAATTTACATTTTCATAATTATTTTCTAGAATTTTGTTGAAGCGCCACTAAATTTTGTTTCAGAAGATAAAAAACTAGGAAAAAAAGCAATTCATGGAAGTCATGAGCTTCCATATGTCAGGATGAAAGAAAAGCTATACATCTCAAAAATATAAAATCAGGTTTATGTAGAGAAAAAACAGATATGTTTTGCTAATGTATTTAATTGAATTTGTTCTGTTCTTTATACGATAACCCAAGACTCCATAAAGTGAAACTTTTTAATGGTTTGTCTAGGGAGTTTACAGGATGTGTGTAACAGAGTGTGTATTTTAAAAAGAATCTCTTTTTAATAAGGGTTACAGATCTGTGATTTAATGTATTTCTTGGTAACCTTCCATAGCAGGGTTTATAGTAAAGCTGTATATTGTATTTATAAGGTGTGCCTCTTGAGCAATTATAATTTTTCAGTTGTGGATATGCATTTTTGTCTCCAAGTTTCTAGGAGAATCTTGCCTTCAGTGAATAGTATAAGTAAGTAGAATATGTGACAATAACTTCAGAGTTTAAGACTTTATTTTCCCCATGAGTAAGCGGCCTTTTTTTTTTTTTTTGAGTTAGACATTCAGAAGAGCCAACATTTGAAAGATATGAATATATAGTGTATAAGGGCATTATAGAATAGTATCACAGAATCATTTACAATGGGAAAAACCTCTGAGATCATTGAGTCCAGCCATATCCCTGAGTGCTGTATGCACATGTCTTTTGAACACTGGTTTCTCTTCAGACTGTGTAATAAATCCTTTGTCCCTTACTAAAGATCTTCATGGAGAGAAACAGGCATGAGTCTTGAGGAATATGTATTACAAAAGAGCAATTCACTGATATCATAGTGTGAAATAAGAATGAGGTAAAATTGCCTAAACTTTTCAACAGACAAGCAGGATGCAAAATCATTTTTTTCCTCAAAACAGAAGTTCTGTGGAAATAGCAAACAAATGTAGCTGCCATTTGCTGGCAGTTGAGAACCTTTTACATTTTGAGTTTTGGACAGGAGACAGCTCTAGGTTTTTTTACTCACCTCAGGCTTTTGCTTACATGAACACTTGGAGGAAGCTAATACATGGAGGTTGAGTGATTCACTGCTGTTACTCTGTTTAGTCTTAGCAGCGTGAGAGTAAGGTGATGTTTTCTTGTGCTTTGCACACCCTATCTTGCCAATGTCTCCCCAGCTGTCCCTCTGCTACCCTGGGGCTCACACAGCCATCAGATGCCCCATGGGTGCTGACAAGAAGGATCACACAGGCAGTGTATGTAGGGAGCCGTGAACTGGCCTGTGTGGTCCCTTTTTGGAGAGTGGTGATAAGGAATGTGAGAGTCCAGCCTGGCAGTCCAGTGTGCACCTGTGGTGGGCTGGATAGGAAAAGCTCCTCTAGATTTTTTTCTTCAAATAGCCAGGGTGCTTGGAGAAGTTTGGCAAATGAGACTCAGAAGACCATGCTGGTTGCCCAATGAGGCATGCTGGATGTTCTCAGATTTCTTTCACTTTAGGGATCAAAGATGATGTGGATCTTTCTTGGCCAGCCTTATTTTGTTAGCGTATTTGTATTAAGACTATATTGTTTGCCATACTAGAGGTATTTCTAATTCAGTAAATGAAACATTTATGTAGGCTGTGTTCTAATGCATGATCTAGAAACAATGTGGACTGCTTTCATAGTGAAGTAGTTCTGTATCTTGTTTTTTTTTTTTT